>JABSTB010000034.1:0-192436 GCA_013756995.1 Neonectria neomacrospora
TGGCCCAGCTGGGCCAACTGGAGGCCATCGATGGTTTCCTCCTTCATTGTGTGGTGCGGCAAAGGTTCAAATGCGGGATTGTTGAAGCAAGGGAACTTCCATCTGACTGAACGGAGCGGCAGGTGTTTATAAAGGTCTCCATCTAAGACGAGATACAAGTCCAGCTCTTACATGTAGCTATCAACGCTCCACTGATTAATGGTTTATCTTGTTCAATCGCGGGGTAAGAACCTCACATGCTGATTCGTTTCGTCGGCGGACAACCATGAATCAAGACAAAAGTTCCGACAGCGCCTTCTAACTACAGAGCCTAGCTTTGACCGGGGTGAGATAGTGAATGCGATGATCCACCACTTTGCTAGGAATTTAGGATCAAAAAAGTGCGGGGAAACTCTGCGGGGAGTTTCTTATCAAGTAGATAGTAATCATTGCGGCTCTATTCGGCGTATTGCAATCTGTTGCCTCAACTTGGTAAGTGGGTTTGACCCTTGCTCGGATATAAAGATCAACCAACTTCGCATTGCTAGCCAACTTCCCAAATAGGCCAAGAATACCAGCCCCGTAAGACTGCAATCTGAGATATCGGGAAAACGGCATTAGAGATTCTAGAGATACTTTATACATCAATTCGAATGTGAAGTGTCAATAAAGCTAGACTGGAATCAAAACAAACAACGATAAGACAAGCCAATCCGTAACACACGGCTCACCGAACGAGCGCAACTAGAAAGTCTACAGTTATTCATGCACGCTTGCACGCGGCCTTGTTCTGAACAAATTGAGATGCCAGTGTTTCGCCTACCGTCACTGAGCTTGTGAGCTATGCCTGGACTTTCAGGCTTCTGAAGGTTTCAGCAATAAGGCTTCATGGAAGTGTCGCTCCGACGACGAAAGAGGCCTTTTGAATGACTGTGCAATAGAACCAACAAAATAAACAAGATTTGTTAGGGGAGGCAGAGTACATTCATCTTTGCTAGAAAATTGTTAACCTGGTCATAAATGTCTGTGGTAATGTGTTGTCGACACTCCGAGTAATTCGCATAGGGTCCATTCTAGTTTTGTTTACTCTACTGCGATGAATGATGCCGTCGGCCGATTAGAAGTGCACAGCTCGGGAGGCTGACTAACGACCTATCACGTGATATTTTGGTTCTTCTCGTCGCGCGAATGTTGCGATGAACACTCTGAAAGCTGTTTTGTTTTCATGCTGCATTAAACCTGAAATTGGCGTTCACGAGAGCACCAATAAAGTCATACTCGTGGTTCAAGATGTCATCGGCATCACCCCCTCCAACTCCCCCTCCCAAGGTTCCTAGAGGGCTCGAAGATGAACGGTTCAAACCATCCGTGTTCGCTTGCGAGTGGGCTGAGGAATATCGACCCAGTAGATTTCATCCCCTCAAGTTTGGCGATACTTTAGCAGACGGGGAGTATCGAGTCATCCAGAAGCTTAGCAATAGCTCATTCTCTACCGTGTGGCTCGCGGTGAGCAGGTACGCTGAGATCCTCCGACTGACAGGTTCGAGAATGCGCAAGCTAACTAGGTCTAGTCGTGCAAACGTGCCCAAGTACGTGGCTGTTAAGGTCATGACGGCTAAACAGTCACTCTCAGCTGCGTCGGCCGAGCTCCAAGTTGCGTCTGTTTTGTCCACACAGGATGAAAACGTGCCCGCAATGACTCATGTTCTTCTTCCCCTGGATCACTTTGATGAGGCAGGCCCTAACGGCACGCACAAGTGTTTGGTTTACGAACCAATGGGTTCAACCGTCGCTTCAGGGGTAGACAAACTGCTGCAGCACCGGGACAAGGTGCGCAAAAAGGACGAAAAAAGGCGGTATCCAAAGTGGATGGTCAAGATTATCTTGAAGCATACCCTACTCGGATTATCATCTTTGCATCGTCGCAATGTGGTTCATGGCGATTTGCAACCCGGAAATCTCCTGTTTGCCGCCCATGGTTTGGATGCAGCTGAGGAAGGAGAGTTGGCCCAGGCTATTGGAGATACGACAGGAGTCATTGAACGGCTGGATGGTAAGGTCGACAGATGGTCGCCTCCATATATTGCTTTGGGGCAGTCACTCGACAAGTACGCGGATTTCACCGAAAATTTGGAGATCAGAATTTCCGACCTTGGAGCCGGTAAGTGCACTCTGTTTTTCATGATCGTTGACAATTTGACACCTTACTACGTGACGTAAACACAGCTTTTTTCTGCAACAAGCCTCCAACAAAGATCGTAACACCATTTGCGCTAAGAGCTCCTGAAATAATTCTCAGGCAGAAGCTTGACGAGAAAATCGATATCTGGAATTTCGGATGTCTTGTCTACGAGCTGCTCACAAATACCCAGCTTTTCCCCGTTGCGCCATACGACGAGGGCCAGGAGATGGAAGAAGATGACGATCACCTTCTGGCCCTCAACGATATCTTAGGGGCCCTTTCGAGCAACGTCATGGCCGCTTGGTCGAGGTCAGGGGACTGGTTTGGACCGAATAGAGAGCGCCTGAACCCACGCGCAGATTTGCCATCTGACCATGACCTTTTCAGTCCCGATCTCTACATTGACGATTCCCTGGAGACGCTTTTCAGCCAGAATAAGCCTGATGATATTGATGAGGCTGAATCTGCTACTATTATCGCCCTGATCCGTCGCATTTTGAACTATGATTCATGGCTGAGACCTACTGCTGAGGAACTACTGGAAGATTCATGGTTCCGTAGTAACTAGGCCCTCATTTCTACTGCTCGCTAGTTATATAGTAAGATGATAAGACTTATAGTCAGAACCTTTTGATCGTATATCCCCGATAAGAAACCAGCAAAATGAGGGTATATCTTGATAATTACGTTGCTTTGACGTCACACCTGGATTTATGATCGTTTTCGCTGCTGAAAAGAACACCTGAGAGAGCAAGCGTCTTGTGGTCCTTCAGAGACGCAGCTTTTAGCCTCGAATAAATGTCTGCATCATGGTCTTCGCCGCAGGGCCACTCGCCACTGGTTTCTTTTTTAGCAGCAATACGTCTCCAGCCCCGACAGTAATCCTGAGGGCTTTTCCAAGACGGAACTTGACATTAGCCTTGCCACCAACGTCCCGCAGGAGCCCGATTACATGCTCTGAACGGTTACGGCCTCGAGAAGAGCCAGACTTGGTGCCTTCCTGTGCGTTGCCACTCCAGTATACACTGGAGCATGAGCCGGAGGAGCCAGAGTTTTACAGGTAATCGCGAAGCTTATGAATGATCCAAGACACTCTCAAACGCCCTGTTCAATGAACTGAGGCTTACGTGGTAGATGAGCAGCTCGACAGCATCCTGGTTGTACGAAGTAGCAGCTCTGCATAAGGCATCATCGACTGCCACGCCGGAAGAACCGCCATATAGCAGAAACTGTAACACCTCGAGGTCTGGTGGTGTGAGCCATTGTTCGCCTTCGAGAATGAGGATAGGCGCCATGAATATTTTGACTGGGATCATGATGGCGGGTCTGAGCATGGTATAGTTAGATGTGGCAAACGCAATTACGCACGGTCAATCCGTCCGCGATAGAATGGATTTTGGGAAGGGAGAAATACAATTGTACCGAGGATCTCTTTTCTTCTGGGGAGGAAGCTCTAGCATTTGAACAACAGCAGTCCTCATATCATGAGAAGGATGATGAGGAGGACTATTTTTGACAGGAGATTGATGACTATACCCTTTCGGAGGAGGATGCAGAGGGTGATTAGGGAGATGGTGGGAGGTTCTAATTGGTAGTTCCGCTTCTTATTTATAGCTTCTCAATAGTGGCTTTAAGTGTTCAACCTTGTCCTCACCTGGATGTAGACCACCTTGGAACCGCAGCGGGTTTCATCCAAGCCCGTATCAATCCAGATTGCCTAATATAGAGCTACTGCTAGAGCTTATACTTTTCATTTTCGCTGGTGGTGTTGAAGCCTGGCTTGTGTTTGGAGGCATAAAATAACCCAATAGGTCGAGGAGCTAAGAATGAGGTTTCGCGGTCTACACCTTGTCACTGAATTGAATCAACTAACTTGAGTTTCACCCGAGTTTATTCCTAGATTTAACCCTTGAGTGGCAGGTTGAGACAACATGAAGCTGTGGATGCCCCATCTGAATAAAGGCCGCTTAGTAAGAGGATGTTTCGGAAGACTCAGGGCAAGAGCTGCAAATTCAGAGGGTGTTATTGGAGCAGCGGGTTTCGGGTATCGAGGGTCGGCCGAATGGTGGAGTAGCCGGGGTCAGATATCTATGGGATGCATGAACTAAGAAAAGAAATTTGGGTGTGTTCATGAGATTGATACATACATGGATTCGGCACTCGGCACTCGGCTTTGGTAGCAACGCGAGACTGCACCTGCTCTTGCAGCAGTCTGTCTCGCATAAACACATTAGATTGGGCGGCTACAGCATACGATTCGTTGCAAGGGAAATGCTCTGAATAGGATGGCAAGCCAGTTTGGGCTATCAAGATATCACCTTCACGCAGCCACTAAATACCCAGGCATTTTACTTATTCGGCGAAATTACTGTGTACTTCCTCCATCCACCAGTCTGTGCCGCATGCTCTATCGCCTTTTCATGGTCCTCCAAGCCAAAGACACTGGTTTCTGTTCCAGTCTCCTCTCCAATCTGCAGGGTCCCCTGCTCAATCATGCTAATAAGAAGTTCCAGGGTCCTCCGGGAGCACATCCACTTGCCGATAATCTTAAGGCCCTTGTGGACCGCAAATGCATACGGGATTCGGAGATTTCCAGGAGTACCGCCGCTCAATACCACTCGACCTTCTCTTTTCAGCGCAAGAACTGCGGCGAACAGAAAAGGCGCGTCGTCCAAAGACCCCGGCGTCCAGTCATTGTAGACATGTGCGCCCAGCCCATTTGGCGTAGCTCGTAGTATTGCTGCCGTGTCGGTGTCGTCGTCGCCTGTCATAACGACGTAGCTCAATCTCGGATGCCCGTTGAGCTTTTCCTTCATCTCCTTCAACTTGCTTTCGCTGCGTCCCAAAGCAATCACATTGGCGCCCAGAGTAAGGGCGACTTCCACCGCTAGACCACCAAACGAACCTCCAGAAGGCCCAATAATAACTGTCTCGGCCATTTTGACATCTGCTGCTTCCATGATTGCCCCTCCGGCAACTGAGTAATGCGCAATGCTCTGTAGGACCGCTGGGGAATAGCCCAGCTCTTGAATCAAGCGTTGCTCGTCGAGGCGATAAACGTTCTCCAATGGAACCTTTTGGAACTGCTGTAGCGAACCGTCACACCATTCGCCTTTCATGAGCTTCTGACCTTGAGGGCCTTCTCCGCCATGGTGACCCGACATGATGGTGACGCTGGGGTCATCGCGTGCTCGAATCGTAGCATCGGCGTAAACCAAATCTCCAGTTTTGATGTTAATTGCATCTGGCCCGACGGCATGCACACGGCCGATAGCGTTGGGGTTGGGGACCAGCGGAAGAGAGATGTTGAGTTGCGGGAGCTTTCCAGAGTGAACAAGGTGAGTGTAGGGGACAATTGACGCAGCGAGGACCTTAATAACAACGGTCCCGGCGTTAGCTTCGGGAATAGGCAGGTTGACGATGGACAAAGGCTCGTCGAAGGAGGAGAGCCAGAGGGCTTGATTGTTGAGGCCTTTTGTTAGTCCCATTGTGAAAGCTTGCGAGCTTCGCTGGATCATACCACTCGACATACATGTTGTCATGCATTATTCTTTAATATGAAATACTCACGGAGGTTTCGGACCAAAGCAAGTTCCCGGCATCCATAGGGTCCAGGTGGATCTCGCCTGTCCATGGGCCGTTGATTTCAGAAGCGCAATAACGGATCCCTGCTGAGACAATCCCATGGCGCTATTTGTTCCAAGACTCCACCGAACTACAGGATCCTGATTACTTGACGTCAACACAATGCTTGATTTTGAAGTGTCGGTGTGGACTTGGCAGATGCCTTCTTTCACGTTAAGCCAGACATCCCCATCGAAGAACGGGCGACTTGTTTACGTGAACTTGTGAGCCACCGAAAAATGAAATGAGCGGACAGATGTCAATAAGGTAGGCCTGGGGCATGGAAAACTGGTGGGTTCGCAAAGCCTCTTGCCCCCCCATAGTCGTGGTGTTCGGTTCAAACATGGAATGTCATATTTCTGGATGGCATCAACAACACGCCCACCTAGGCTCTCTTTATAGTTTTCTTACTAGGTTTTGTTATCGTTGTTCTGTCCCCCAGTAAATCAGGATATATTCTCCATAGGTCATCAATTATTGCATTCATTAGCCCAGCTCTACCATTTATCGAATATGCTTGGTCAGTTACTAGTTTTTCTTGCTTTGTCTTGATTTCGCTTTGTTGATATCAAGTGTCCCTTTTCCACAAGACTTTCTTTTTTACAACGTCGCTAGATCCCTGATCACTAGATCATCTGCTAGCAGCCAGCTGGAACCATCTGTAATCTCCTCAACTAACCGCGAGGGGCCATCTTCCACAACTTGTTGTTCTAGCTCTTTCGGGCCATTCCAGAGCGGCCAATATATATCTACATGTGCGGCTGGATCATCGTACCCTAGGACATACTCGGAATGCTTCAGTAGTTTTGAGAGTAGGTGAGACTGGCCCCCGCGTGCGTTAGATAAAGATTTCACAACAACACTGAGCAGATCTCGAGGGCCTATTTCAAACGACGAGAAGCCACAGTTGGGCGCCAGAGCGCTATCCGCGAGGCTAATCCCAATGTCGCAGAGCTTTTGTTCCTGCTGTCGCTTAGAACATGGGGCACGAGGACCAAGGGTGATTTGGGGAATGGTTACTTACTATTGAAATCCCGTGACAGTCCACGGAAGTTTGGTCAACCGAATATAGAGTCTCCATAATAGCTCTGCCCACGTCGATTGGTGTTGAAAACGGTAGCAACGTCCCGGTGCTATGCAAAAGAGAAGGCTTCTCGCCAAAAACCAACCGCCACAACGCCACGCGGAGCCATTGCTGTGTAACAAGAGTATCGAGGCGCTGGCTCTCTATCATCGAGTGAGTCGCTTGGACCACGCAAAGCTTCGCGTTGATTTGATGCGCCAAAGCAACGCCGCGAGGTTGCTCTACTTCGCTCTGGGGGTGCCATTCGTAGAGCGCTGGAGGCAGGACCTCGAATATGCTAATGTGGTTTAAGAGGTCGTTCATGACTATTGGGCAGTCGGAGTTGACGACCTCGGGCTTCGCAATGCAGTTGCGTAGTCTAACTGGCCGCCGATGCTGGAGGGCAAAGGTTCTAGATGGTGAATTGTTAAGGCAGGATGGACAAAAGACGTAATTCTTAGTAACTCACCTCTCCGTCACAAACAGGATCCAAAAGACACGTCGTCCTATTTCGCGGTCGCGTTCGGGGAGGTTGGCATAACTGGAATCATAATCCAGGCCCAGCATCATGGCGAGGGTTATGCTCTGGTTTAGATGCAACCACGCGTGCTGAATCTTCTCCATGCTTGCGTATGTCGAGAACAAAAAGTACGAGACAGCGACTGAGTCCACGCCAAGATCCTCAACAAGGTGAAACTCGCGACATGCGTCCTCTGCAGAACGGAGTAGCATCTCAGTGGTCAGTCTTGGATCCTGCGGGATATCGACTCCCAGCCTAAAAACATGGTTTTCCGCACTGTCTAGGTTTAGCTGCAGCCGTGTTGTTGCACACACCAACATGATGAGAGCGTATCGTGATGGTAAGAGATCATCCAATCGAAATACATCAGCCAGGAGTTCGTCTGTGTCAACGACGGGCATTAACGGGAACAGGTATTTGGCAAACGCGTGAATATGAGCGGATAGAACCGAATATAGCTTCTGGGCAATCTCCACTGTATTTACAGTATTTTCGCTGGAAAGCCCAGGCGTTCCCGCCCATAATGGGTATGACATCGAATGCTCAGTGAGTGATGGCTGTGATGTGTCGCTCCTATAGCTGTCGTCTCGATTTTCATTCTCCTTAGGCGACTTGTTATCAGGGAGTGGCGAGAACGTAGTGGGCGTGAAAACTTCAAAGGCATTCTTGTCTAGCTCAGAGTTGGCAGATTTGAGCTGCGCCAACCGGCGGCCTTTGCCTCGCCTGGGACCCTTGCGACGAAGGGTGTGGGCGTATCGACAGCGTATAGACGCTTTAGTGCAATTGTCACATGGTACGCCACGGTCGCATTTTGTCTTGCGGAACCGACAGCTGTCGCATGCTTGCTGAGGCGCATTCTCCATGGTGCTTTTGAGTGAGTCAGGGGGCTGACAAGCGGAGTTGATACGACACTTTCTCTGTCGAGGTATCGATGGACAGCGTCGAGATAGACGTCTCGGAGCTGTGGATAAGCTGTCAGGCTCGTTTGGCCAATGATTCTCGTCAGACGTGGAAGACTCTCGTTGAGATAATCTGACGAGGTTCCGGAATCGACCCGTGGACCGGGTGAATGGCGACCGCCATTTAACGGGGCACTTGACTTAGCGTGAGAAGCGCGCACGTGCAGTTGGATATTCACGTAACGAATTATCACATCACAGCATGGTTTGGGGATGTTAGAATTAAAAAAACTGTCATTGAAGCCGCAATCTTATAGTCTATGTTTTTAAAAGCACCCATTTATGACCCGATGATCAACTCCAGAGAGACTTCCTGGCTAGCGGTGGCACGCTGCTTTAAGCTCCACTCCTGCAACAGATCTATCGTCAGAAGCTGAGCCGTGGAACCCCCGTACGAACTCTCCGTGATAGCGATGGACTCCTGCTCAACGTCCCGCCCCTCGATTTTAGCACGGATGGTTTGCTTTTGAACAACTTGGCCGTGTACCCAAATCCCCAGCTGGCCGAGTGCCTTTACTGAAGCGGTCACTTTGATTTCGCCGCCACTCGAGGAAACATCCGAGGAACAAACAGCAGCTGCTCCTGTCATCTTCCCAAGCAGACCAAGGACAGCCACCGAACACTCTTCTCCGTGGTAGGAAACCCGCTGTGGCACGTATCCAGAAAGGATTTCGAAGCCTTTGACGTCCATGTCTACCTCAAACAAGGCAGTTGCATCTGAATGGACTGTCGGTGTGGCCCCTAGCTTAAACGGGCCACGCACAGTCTGAGACCGATGGGAAAAGAAGGCAACTTCAGCGCCTGGCTGCCACTGTGAGCTCCCTATGGCCGAGAACTCGGAAGCTGATATCAGGGCAGTGACACTCGTGGGACGCGTATTAAAAACACCCATTAACTTGACCCCGGTCGTGGTGTCGGTAACGATCTTGAGCACCCCGGATTCTTGGTAGCGGTCAAAAGCACGAGGGGTCTTGGTACCCGCGCAAGGCCGAAGGACCATGCTTCGCCCACCGTCTGGACTAGGAGCCACCATCTGGTCAATCAACTTTAGGTCGTGCTCCCCGGGCACATCCGTGATGAAGATTGGCCCGCCAGACAGGCAGCGCGACGCAGCGTGGGCGGGCCCGTAGTCCATAGAAGTCTGGAACATGTCCCAGTCAAGCACTGCGTTCAGATGCTGCGTGAACAGCGCGTTGTGCGCGTTGGTCCAGATGTGCCACGGGTGGCTGGTCGGGATTTCGGGGAAGAAGTCGTCGCTGTTGCGGAATATCACCGGCGCTGTCTTAGTCTGGAGGAGACTCTGCCACATGAGCTCCGGAATCTGCGACATGCAGCTGATCGCCTTTCCCCCGAACCGGCGCTGGTATGCCATGGTCCAGGCAGCTTGGTATGCGGGAATGAGCGTGGCGCGGTCGGGACTGTTGACGATGCCGCTGAGGAGGACCTGGACGTCGGTCTTGACGAAGGTGATTCCAGACGACGCCAGGTAGGCGTAAAAGTCGTCGTAGAATCGATTCAAGTCCGAGGCTGAGATAGACTTGAGCTTGGCGGGAACTGCGTAGTACATCTTGCCATCAACATCTACCGTCTCGTAGTTGTCAACAATCCAGCCTTGTTGTGCAAAGGCACCCCAATAGCCCAAGAGTCCGTGCCAAACCCCAATTTCTGTGACGAAGGGATTCTGGGCCTTAACACTGGCAGTCAAGCCGGAGAGGCCATCAGGGAACCCCTCGTTGGCCTTGAAGTCTGCAAACCCTCGAAAGTCATGGTGGCTGTCGCCTAGTTCCGTGCTGCCGAGCGTCTGCCAATTGTCGTCAATCAACAGCGTCGAGATTTTCACGCCATGCTCTTTTAGAAGCCGGAGAGCATTTAGGATCTTGTCTTGGGTGAGGTCGGGTCCGAGTGCGTTCCAGGTACAGAATCCCAGGTAATCCAGCAGAGGTGCAAGATGCGAAGAGTCGGTGCCAGGTGACTTGAACTCGTCATCAATCATGTCTCGAACCAACGATGACTCGTTCGATTCGGCTTTGAGGTTGTCCATTATTGCGCTGATGGATGTCTCGATGTCCGGGGCGATGGAGAGCATGATTTGGCATGGCTTCCCAGACTGGCTGTCATCGCGAGCGTGGACAGTGAGTTCGCCTTTCTCATTAGACATTAGGGAAGTATAGACATCGCTAATGCTAGGAGCAGCCACGGTCATAGCGTTGCCGTCTTCCCTCAGGAAAGAACAAAGAACTGTGTGTTCGGACAGGTAGAGAAAGTCGTCGCCATGGCGCGGGGCAATCCAGGGCGGCTCGATCAGGGAAATAGCACAGTATCTGGCCTGATGGCGAACTAGGCCTAAAACCATTGGCTCGGTGCCGTTGATAGGATCCGATTGAATAGAAAACAGCGACGCTGCTTTGTGTGTCGTTTCAACCCTCGTTGCAAGCCAGCCTGGTGCAAGCGCAATGAGTGATGTGACATCACGATGAGCTGGCAAAGGGCTCTGAAACATAATTTCACCCTTTGTAAAGCCGCTAGGGCAGGTGATCCACTGCCATGCCGTTTCGTCGAAAATGCGACACTTGATAGTGAAGATCTGATGCAATGGCATGCGCTCAGTCAGGGCTTGCCGAGACAAGGTCGCCTGAAAGGTTTCCGAATACCACTCTTTGTCTTCTTGGAATGGTATTGTTGGTAGAGTTGACTTGGACAGCGGGAATGACTGCCAGATGCTTGGATGCTCCGGGGACCTAATCCCAGCGGTGCATACACGCACTTGAAAGGAATACCGCTCACGACATACACTCCATTTGAGGTTCACGGTGAACGAAATCTGCTCATGATGTTATTAGCGGCGCTCTTTGTCCTGAGGTCTATGACTTACTTCATCTTGATCAGCCGAGATGACGGACAGCTGGTCGAGGGGAGGGTAACATGTGATTATTGGATAAGCTCCCGCCATTGTGCTGTGATTGTGCGGTAGGTTGCGTGGACTCGTCGAAATGAACCGAACTGTTAAATGATGGTGCTGGAGGCACTGGGCAGTCCTTTAATAGCCAACAACAACAACATATTGTGGATCCAGATTGCTGCGATACAGCGAGGTTATCCAACTGCAGGATTTCGGCATAAGGCTTGTCAGCTATTTGATGTCATGCCGAACTTCGGAGGGTATTCTTTGGTTCATCTGGCTTTGCTGGATCACAAGATTCCGTTCTTTTCCTAGGAGCTCCACAAGTGGGATCGCGCGACTGTTGAGAGACCTGCCCACCAAGCTATCAATGATACCCTGGAGAGACTAGCTGGAGGGGATATGACAGCATGTGGAGTTAATCTCCCGACTTTACTGGCCATGAAACCTTGGCATTGTTGGCCATGTGAGCTTGGCTCCGTGGCGCAAGCGGGGTCTGGCGCAAATCCGAGAGATACCCCAAACAGCCTAGCTTGAGAAGACTTGATAGTCCAATAGAATTCTCTGGAACCTGGTACCGGGTTGAACAGTTCACGCTTGAGAGAAAGTCGGTATTCGTTAGCGTGTCAGTCCCCATGGGGAGCCTTCCCCACGGGGTCGGGATTCACGGCGAGCATGCCGATTACCAAGGGGCGGTGTTGCTCCAATAGCACCACCGGATGTTCTTGGCCAACTAGACGGATCGAATCCTTCATATAAGTGGCTTCAAAGCCCGTTCAGTTTGTTCAATCCCAAGTGCGCCCTATCACCTCCTCAACTCTTCAAGCACAACATCTTCATCTTCATCATGGAAACAGAACCAAAAGACATCAAGATAGACTCGGCCCAGCATGTCGAGGGCAAGGTCGAACACCCGTCAGACCCCAACATGACGTCGAAATCTCTCTCCTACAACGCCGAGGAGAGTCTGATTGTCGAACACAACCTCACCGTGTGGGAGGCCATGAAGGCGTACCCCATGGCCATTTTCTGGTGCCTCGTCATCTCGGCTTGTGTCATCATGGAAGGCTACGACCAGATCCTCATTTCGAGCTTCTACGCATATCCCCAGTTTCAGCTGAAATACGGTGAATATGTTGGGGTTGGCTCCACCGGTTATCAGATCAATGCTCCTTGGCAAGCTGGACTCAGCAATGCGTCCGGCGTAGGGGCTTTCTTTGGTACCCTCCTTAATGGGTTCGTGTTCAACCTAATAGTGATAAGAGTTTCCATGACTGACCGCTACAGATACCTGGTAAACAAGTTTGGTCACAAGAGAGTGCTTCTCGGAGCGTTGGTCATGCTATCCGCATTCATCTTCATCACCTTCTTCGCACCGAACCTCCCAGTCCTATGCGTGGGACAGGTACTTTCCGGTCTCCCATGGGGCATCTTCGCCACTGCAGCACCCGCCTACGCCTCGGAATGCCTGCCCATGGTTCTCCGTGTATACTTCACTAGTTTCACCAACATGTGCTTCATCATCGGACAATTGATATCGGCCGGTGTCCTACGCGGCCTTCAAGGTCGGCCAGACCAGTGGGCGTTCAAAATCCCCTTTGCTGTACAGTGGGTTTGGCCGGTTTTCCTCATCCCCCTTGTGGCAATGGCTCCCCCGAGCCCGTGGCATGAGGTTCGACAGGGTCGTCTTGAGTCGGCCGAGATGGCGCTTCGGCGACTACAGCGGAGCTCTGCGGACATCGATCCCAAAAAGACCCTGGCCATGATTGTCTACACGAACAACCTAGAGGAGCAGCTTCAAGTCGGCACATCGTACTGGGATTGCTTCAAGAGCTTCGAACTCCGACGTACCGAAATTGCCTGCATGTGTTTCATCGGGCAGCCGCTCTCCGGTGCTAACTTTGCGTGTAAGTCGCTCCAAGGCACATAAGGATAAAACTGACTTTTACAGACAACTCTTCGTACTTCTTTGAACAGGTTGGACTAGACACCGTAACAACCTACTCGCTCAACCTCGGCGGTACAGGACTAGCACTCGCCGCAACCCTGATCAACTGGTTTTTCATCATGCCGCGATTCGGTCGCCGGCCAACTTACTTGATCGGAATGGCCGCCATGGTCATGATTCTAATGACCATTGGAATTCTCAACGTGTGGGGTGACAAGTCCTCAATTGGATACGCCCAGTCTGCGCTGTGCTTGCTCTGGACCTTTGTATTTCAGCTTTCAGTCGGTCAGCTGGGATGGGCTCTCCCCGCCGAAATGGGCTCGACCCGACTCCGTCAGAAGACGATTTGTCTGGCCCGGAATGCGTACTACCTCGTCAACGTTGTTTCCGGAGTTCTCCAATCGTATTTCATGAACCCCACCGCGTGGAACTTGTCCGGCTATACAGGTACGTTTTCGTTTCCCTTGTGGTGAGCAGATACTGACGATTTTAGGTTTCTTCTGGGGCGGTACGTCTCTCGTTGTGTTTATTTGGGCATTCTTTCGGCTTCCGGAGACGAAGGACCGTTCGTTCGAGCAGCTTGATGTGCTGTTTGCCAACCAAGTGCCAGCGCGCCACTTCAAGACGACGGACCCTGATGTCTTCAATCGGTATGACGTGAACTGATGGGTGGAGCAAGAAAAACAAGTGCTTTCTCCTTATTTCACTTACACTTCTGTAACTGGTTTCCATCAATTGGCAGTTGTGGTGAAACGAGACTGCATATTGTTCTATGTATCAAGTTCAGTTTACGGCTCAACGCGTAGATAATTGTCAATCCTACCTCGGCATGCTCTTTTAATAGTACTGAACAGTGTTCGGAAGTGATTGCATCCTATGTTGACCTCTCAATCTTGCGCTCTACTTTCTTGCACTGGCGTATACATATGAGGAAGTGGCATAGACTTCGTAATTCACACGATTTGAACATGAACCCTAAGAGTTCTAGATGACTCTTAATAATAGAAGTGTTGAACTAGCTCTCGCAAATGAGCGTTATGAAACTCCGCTGCGGCAACTGACGGTTTCTAGGTTCCAGGCGATGGTAGAGTTTTGGGTAGTTGCTCACCGGCTCTGAGAACGGAATCGGTCACCTAATACTTGTCTTACTGGATATTCCTCATCTCTGTAAAACTATATGCTCATGTTAGGATCGCAGGCACTTCAATTATGCAACATTTATAAGCTTTTAGCCGTAGTCACTATCAGATAGTGCAAAGCGACACGGTTGATAACATACAGCAAATATCACAGTAAGATGCTATGCCCAGCACCATCAATCTCAGTAACTTAAATACAACAAGCTTTCCCGGTAATATGGTTTGGATCAGTATCGCACCTTGAGCCTGCTTTTGCAATCTGTCTCGCCCCTCACTCTCTGATCTTGTCCAATCATGCAACACATATGGCGTGTTTGTAATACGGCAGATCATTACCAAGGGACTTTGACTCGAGAAAACACCTGTCAAGGCTTTGCAGCATGATTAAATACAACGTTCAAATTAAGATCCATCTTCAACCACAAATTTTACTTCCGTCAACTTTAGAGAAGATGGAAACTAAAAACACACAACATTCAGGCCCATTGATTATCCATTCCAAGTTCAACTCAATATATTTAATGCCTTGTGAAGGTTTCCTACTGCTGAGTTTAGTTGCTGATTCATTTACTATACCTTTGAATGCTGCAGCGATGGGCTTTCATCCCCACTTGCCGACCGAAACCGCGGCTCCAGGGTAGCCACCTCACCTCGAAACCGGGAAGCGGGAGAATGGCAAGCCGACGTCACCTCTGGCAATACGAAAATCAGCAGAGACTCACTCGGACAATGCATTTGCAGGGACACACTACCCCGCATTCACCCCGACATGGTGTCCAAGAAATCTCCGCGTGATGCCTTGTTTTGCGGGGGTTAAACTTGGACGGTCTGGGGAAGCCCGGAGCCGGTATCCCCGAATGAAAATATAACTTGCTGAACAGGGATAAAGCGGGGAATGATTGGCGCGGTTGTTGTCATCGACCCATATCCCCAACCTCGCAGTACGGATCGGCTCAACGTTGGTGTGTCCATGGAGACTGTTGGACTAGCAGCGTTCTCGGAAGAAACATCGGCGCCCCAATCGCCCGAGGCCGGTGTCTGCGGCAAACATGTGCCGCGTAGACTAGCCCTTGCCGGTTCTCAGTAGACTGAGTGTCGGCGGAGGCAATTGGCATTCGTCCACAACCCGATGCATACACGCTGGACCGTAACCTAGAATGCAAGCATTAAGCAGTATGCGTGAACTGCACCGGTGATGAGACAACTGCCGCGAGTGATAAATACAAGGCAGTTGCTTCGTGAAAGACACTGGCAGGCACACCTCACACCTCACAGTTCACCTCATCTCATCACCCAGCCATGGCCGACAGCACCCAAGACAACGAATTCGAAGGGCTTGCCCTCAAGGATGTCATTCCCACCGACCGCAAGCCCTGGTACAAAGACACGACGCTGATCAAGCTCAACATGCTGCTGCTCTGCGCACTCCTCACCCAAACCGCCACCGGCTTCGACGCCAGCATGCTCAACGGCATGCAATCGCTTCCGCAATGGCAGAAGTTCTTCGGAGAGCCGACGGGCTCGCGCCTCGGCGCCATGACCTTTGGCCCGACCGGCGGCGTCCTGATCTCCGTCTTGATATCGTCCCAGCTGTGCGACAGGTTTGGCAGACGGTGGCCGATTTGCGGCGGATCGCTGATCATCATCCTGGGCTCGATTCTGCAGACTGCGTCCATGAACTACGGCATGTTCGTCGTCTCGCGGTTCCTGGTCGGCTTCGGCCTCGGCATCGTCTCCGTGGCCGCACCACCGCTGCTCTCCGAGGTGGCGTATCCGACGCACCGCGGCATCCTGGTGTCCTTCTACCTCGTGTCCTGGCCGCTCGGGTCGCTGATCGCTGCGTGGACCACGTACGGGACCTTCCAGATGCACGGGTCGTCGTGGAGCTGGAGGCTGCCGAGTCTGATGCAGTGCCTCTTCTCTCTGATCCAGGCCGTCCTCAGCGTCTTCGCCCCCGAGTCTCCGCGATGGCTGATCTACAAGGGCCGCAACAAGGAGGCCTTCAACTTCTTCGTCAAGTACCACGCCAATGGGGATCCCAATTCGCGGTTGGCGCGGTTTGAGATGGCGGAGATCACGGCGACGTTGGAGATGGAGAAAGTCCAGAAGAGGGCGCGCTGGAGTGAATGGATATCCTCCAAGGGCAACCGACACCGTTTGTTCCTCGCTCTCTTCATTCCTGCAATGATGCAATGGAGCGGCAACGCCTTGATTTCCTACTACCTCGCAAAGGTGCTCAACTCGATCAACATTACCAATTCCAGGACCCAGCTCATTGTCAACGGCTGCTTGTCCATCTGGGGATTCCTGATTGCTTGCGGCTGTGCTACGCTTGTCGAAAGGGCGGGTCGCCGTAGACTCTTCCTCGTGGGCATGGGAGGAATGGGACTGTCATATGTCATCTGGACCATCTGCTCGGCCCTCAATCAGGAGAACGACTTCAAGAACACCGGCTACGCGGGTGCAGTTCTGGCCATGATCTTCCTCTACGCCGGCTTCTACCACGTCTGCTCTCCGGTGCCGCCGACCTACATCATGGAGGTGGTGCCATACTCGCTGCGGTCCAAAGCGTCGATGCTGTACCAGCTCACCGGCAATCTGGCGGGCATCTACAACAGCTTCGCGAACCCGGTGGCCATGGATGCACTGCAGTGGAAGTATTACATTGTTTGGGACGTCATGATCGCCATCAACTTTACGCTGATCTACCTCTTCTTCCCGGAGACCAAGGGCCGCGGCCTGGAGGAGGTGGCGGAGATTTTCGACGGCCCAGATGCGCTTGTGGGTACGAATGCTATGAGGCAGATGGGCTTGGATGGCAATACCGACTTCGCTCTGGCGTATGCCAAAGAGGGGAAAAACGCGACGGAGCAAGTGGACCGAGTTTAGGGGATGAGAATGGGAATGGGGCTGTCGGCTGTGGACCATTGCGTACCTTTCTAGTCATGTGTTTCCTGCGGTTTCGGTGTTCGCAGAGAGTAAGTGAGTCTTTTATTCTACCGGAGATCCAAATTAGCTGGTTCTGCAATTCACATCCAACTCAATTCAAGCCGCCCGTGTCCTAAGACCAATGAACCACGACGCGGAGCGGCATCGGGCAGCGGGGGAATGCTCGCGTCGAATAGCCGAGGCCCCTGTATCCGCTCCCCGCAGAATCCAGAGTGTGGGGTGACATGAAGGCGACAGGGATCAGAGTCGGGGAAGTCGGGGAAGATGATCTGTTCCGTGGCAAACCCTGGAAGCTGGATTAATCCGTAGACTACCATCTCACGCACTCCTTCGCACTCCTCAAGAGAAATGGATCCTTCGAGCGCTGCAGAAGACGACGGGCGTGCTGTTGACGGCGACTTGGGCTCGTGCCAGGGCTGTCGGAAGCGCAAGCTGAAGTGCTCCAGAGGGCTGCCGGCGTGCTCGCATTGCCATCGACTTGGTACGCCCACTGGCACTTTGTTTGGGTGCAACATAGCTGACTGAGACTAACAGATGCGCCGTGTGTGTACGATGGAAAGAAGAACAAGCCAGGATTAAAGCCTGGGGCTGTAGAGGGTCTAGGCCGTCGTATCGGTACGCCAAGACACTCCTGCTTCGTACTGGAAGGTCGGCTATCCTAACACTCATGCAGACGCCCTGGAGCATGCCCTTCTTGAGAAGCAGACCGGAGACGGCAACCGGCTCCAAAGCTCCCTCGACGTCCTCTCCAACCTCAGCCTGGAACTCTGTAAGCTCATCAACAAAAACACATCTCCAGCTTCGACTGCAACCCCGGATCGACCAGCCCACGCATCGCCAGCGAGTTTGGCCTCGTGGCAGCACCTCGACCCAGTCGATCGACCGCGGAAACGAAGACGGTTGGACAGTTGCGGCAACCCGAAGCTTGGAATCCAACTTCCTCTTGATGACTTGGCTGATGCATCTTCAACTCTGCCGCCGCCGGACTTGCTAGAGGACATTGTCGACTCGTACTTTACTGTCATCCAGCCGTGGATCCCGATACTTCATGAAACCCGGTTCAGAGCTCGTATCCACGATCCCGAGCAGCGGCCCACGCTTGTTGTCGTCATCCACGCCATGGTGGTTGCGGCCATCCGGTTCATACGGCCAGAAGCGCATGGTCTGTCTTCCCGCGAGCTGGAAGCCTGGGCGAAACAGTCGAGAAGTATCGTGCTGCTCACAGCCATGGACGGACTATCGGTGGAGAATCTCCAGGCGTTAATAATTACTGCGTTTGACGACGTAAGACATACCCAGCATCAACTTGCACGGGCTAACATCTGGTAGATCGGACAGGGAAACGCATCTAAAGCTTGGTCAATTGTCGGGTCGTTGACGAGGACCGTCGAGTACCTTCAACTCAGTGTCGAATATGAAGACCACGATACGCAACCATTACTCAAGCCTCTGCTGTCGTTACTCCCTTCTCAACAGTGGGTGGAGGAGGAAGAGAGGAGACGGGTGTTTTGGAGCATCTTCAACTTGGACCGATTTTGTTCCGTAACGACAGGGTGAACTACTGAACACAAGAAAACGAACAAGAATTGGACGCTAATTTCTATCCAGGTGGAATACCAGTCTCACAGCAGACGACGTGCATCGAAGACTACCAGCTGACGGCGGCCTCTGGCACAAAGAAGAGGCCGTTATCACCCCGTACTTTGGCATCTGGGACCGCTCCGCTGCCAAGATTGGCAACTCCATCGCCTTCCTACCAGCTACCTATTCAAGCCCCGACCATACCACACAGCAACAAGCTTCACCGCAACCTTCGTCACATGTTACGCAGCCCGACATGTCCGCGGTAGGCGCGTTCGCTTACTGCATCGAGGCAACCGAGTCGCTCAGCCGCGTCACGACATTCTTCTTGCAGCAGCGGATCAATTTCCATGACCGCCAAGAGGTCAGTAATTGGCTGACACGATTCAAAGAACTCGACCTCCGGCTTGTGCAGTATGATTTCCCTCTCCCGCTATCTTTCAGCTGGCTAAGATGAACATGCAGCTGGAAAATGTTCCTCCCTCAGAAATGGAAAGACTCCAACATCTCCCGTCAGCCGACCATCATCAACATGGACCCGAACCTCACGCTCGCGCACGCAACGCACAACACGTCCATGATCCTTCTGCACCAGCGCATCGCCTACCCACCTGCAGACTGGACAAACATTGTCGAGCTTCCCAGCTTGTGCAGTGCTGAGATATGTCGCAACGCTGCTATAGAGATCCAAAACATCGCGGCAAAGTATCTCAAGAACACACCAGATATGAGTCCCGTTGGTAACCAATTTGCGTTTTGCGTCTTTGCTGCTGCGAGGGTTTTACTGGGTAAGTAGTGAACACCGTTGCTTTCAATGAGCTGGTCGAATACTGAGAACGACAGTTCACAAACGATATTACGCCTCGGAACTTCCCCGCGAGCTGTGGTTGTTGATCGATAGCCTGGACGAGATGGCCAAGAGATGGCTTGGGTCGATCCGGCTGGCGACGGGCCAGGGACGATCATTGGCAGGCATCTACGCAGACCACCTTCGAGAGCTGCACCGGAGATGTGTCGCGGACGCAAACTTCAGTGTGGATGTGCTCGGCTATTCAACCATAATATCGAACCAGACCGCTCCACGTACACAGCCCCAGCATGCGGAACTTCAGCGGGAGATACCACATCAGGGAGGCCAAGATTCAGTCCAAAGGACGAATTCCTCAGCTCCACAGTCTGCTGGACCTTTGTTTGTCCCTCCTCGACTATGGACCACTGCTGGCCGCGCCAACACGAACGGCGGCAGGGCGTTGAACGACGAGAGCACTCCCATGTCTGCACAGTCACATGCGGTCGCAGACGACACCACGGAGCCTGTTCAACCAGATACAATGGCAATGGGCTACAGCGCGAGCCATGGATCTCCAAACGACGAACTTTCAGCCATCTCATACATGCTTCTTGACCAGAGCTTCATGGATATGGATCGAGTCATCAGTATTGATGACATGTTGTTCTCCATCAATATGCCTCCTGGAGACGCAATGCCTACAGGAATGCCACAAACGAATGGTGGCGAATTGAATTGACTTGAGTTGTGGATTGATATCACTTATGTATTTGTCGAGTGCCCTAACAAAGAGTCCCGATTGCATAATAGTCCCGATTGTATAATAGAGGCAGGCTCCCTCTAACATAATAAACTAGAGGTGAAAGCCAAACATTTCTCAAGTACCAAACCACATCCCTATTAGTGGCTTAGCCAAGGTTTCACAACAATGGTAACTTTACCTTGAAACTTCATTTCCTTCAGTACAGTGTTAAAGAAATAGGATCCGTGACTAGGGCTAGTGATTAGGGGAAGTTAGAGCAGATACTGTTTAGGTTAACGATGGAATTAGCCTTAGTATATATCTCTTCTTGTTATGATTGCGATGTGTATTTGGGCGTGGGGTGCTTGTTAGAGAGCCCGGGGGTGCATCATGGCGTATTCGGATTCTCCACAGCAGAGGTCGTGCGATTGAGTGTTTCATTAGCAACCATTGAACCATTTCTATTTCTAGTCGTGAAATGACCCAAGTAGACTATATGCTTATCTCACGATAACAGTCTATGAATTGAACCTGTCACCTAAACACTCAAGCAAGTCCCATCCTCAAAAGACGATTCCCAAACTCGATCAAGTAATAGTCGCCATACACCAACCCATGATCCCAGTACCGACAATGATCCCCAGCGTTGTGGTTCGCCGTCGCATTCTTTAACACAGCCTCAAACGTCACACCAGGCTGTACATCCTCGACCAAGACGTCGCCATCTCGAATGCTCAGAACTGCTTTTTCCTCCGCGAGAGAGAACTCGAGGGCGTCTTCGGCAAGACTGACGGCTGCGTCGAGATATCGGCGACTCTGCTCGTGCATCCCACACGCTCGCAAATTCTGAGAGAGCACCAGCATTCCGTTGGCTGCGATTATGCCCGCTGATGAATCGCGCAACGGGTTCGACTCGTTTACTGGTGCATCAAAGTCCCACGGCGGGACAAACCGCCCACAAACACGCTCGCCGACGGGTCTCTCGAAACAGCTCGGCAACATCTCCAGTCGCAGCAGAAAGTACTCCGCCAAGCCGCACGCAGCCTCAAGGAAGTCCTTATCTCCCGTCCAGTGATAGGTTTGCGCGTAGCCAAGGATACCCCAGGCTTGACCCCGGGCCCAAGTCGAGTCCTTTGCGTATCCTTGGCCGGTGCGGATCTCTTTGAGGTGACCGTTCGTGGGATCGAAGTTGGCAACGTGAGCTGTACTGTAGAGCGGGCCGTTGTAGCCTTTGCGCTGCGAGAATTGGCCCGTTTCGTGGCGGAGGAGCGTCTGCATGAGTGTTCGGGCGTGCTGCGTAGCGCCGTGGGATAGCTCGGACTGGCCTGTATGAGCAGCGGCGTAAAACAGGAGATCCAGGTTGCACATAGAGTCGATAATGACTAGGAAGTCGTCGACCATTGAAGTGATGTTGACGTCCTTCTGCGTCAGGCGATCCCATGACCGGATTGCGCCCACGGTCGGGTTATAGCGGGAATGCAAGCTCTGCGCAGCGGTAACGATGGAAGACAAAGCTTGAGCGTCGTTGAACATCTCCCATCGCTGTCTCATTGACGGCTGGATCATAAACGACATGTCATGCGTGTCGGTGCGAGAGGCCATGGCATGGATTGGATCGGACCAGATGGCGCCGAGCTCTTGGAGTTTCTTCGCTACAAGGGCCTTGTCTTCTCCAGGCGCTGCGTTGGGATACTTGATGTAGCGCTCAAGGATGCTGTAGATGGAGCCGGGGAAGAAGCCGCAGGTCCAGAAGTCTGCATCGCGACAGATGTACTTTCCTGCATCAGGGCCAGTCTGTGGAACGTATTCTGGGTATTCTTTTATCGGGTACTAGAGCAAGTCAGTCGTGCACTATAGGAGCGTGGACGAGGAGACTCACGTTGTTCTGCAAGCTGTTGATCGCAGCACGGAGTATTTTGGCCGTGACATTCTCTTCAAACAGCTCATGCAAACGGCTGCCCAGCGGTTGCGACTTTAAATCGAACATGCTGAGGCCAGCTTCATTGCTTGCTTCTGTCGCTGGCGTGATGGATCCTGAGTCCTTTGTGGTTTGACTCGCGGCGGAATCGCTACGTGGACTGTCTTTGTCCATGGCGGCTGTGCTTGCAGTACAGATGTTGGTATACCATATTTGATGCGGCGACGACGCAATAAATACGACTTGCTCTCTGACTTGGCCGAGTCTGCCGGCTGAAGATCAGTTTGCCTTGACTGCCCCGTGAGTGCTCCGGTCGGGATTCCTAATCTGGCTAGAGGCTGGGAAGCTTGGCCGACAGCTCGCCCGATGCCCGGGATCCGCAGTTGTAGTGTGTGACTGCGGGATAACTTTGGTAACTAGCCCGACAGGTCTCCGAGCGGTGATTGACTGTGGGAATCTTCTATACCCGAGTATACCCCGCTCATGATGGATTCTATATACAAGGCAAATCAACGCCGGCGCAATACGGCAGTACGAGAGAGCCCGCTTCGTACATCGTTATATCAAACATTCTCTCGAGATGCCTCCGTTGAAGGGCTTCTCTGACAATCCCTTGCGGACCAGGGATGACTTGGTCTTGGCAACCATCTCGCTTTTACAACCCCTGACCCCATACTTCTCCCCAGGCCAAGCGCGCGTGCGGCTTCCCGTTGCTACTGGCGCTCATTTCGACGAAGGCGCCGCTCAGCTGGAGGGTTTCGCACGCCCGCTATGGACAATCGGCGCCCTCCTGTCCTCGTTGTCGTCAACAAACACAAACTCCGACACTGATCTCTCGGGCAAGATCCGAAAGCTGGCTGAGCCATGGCTTGCGGGTATTCGCAACGGGACAGACCCGGAGCACTCAGACTACTGGGGCGCCGTCGGCCACATGGATCAGCGCATGGTAGAAGCCGAAATCATAGCGTTTGCCTTGTTATCTGCCCCAGACATGTTTTTCCACGGCCAGGATGAGAAGACTAGACATAACATCGAGTCATGGCTGCGCGGCATGAACGGCAAAGAAATGCCCGCCACTAATTGGCGCTGGTTTCGCGTCTTTGCAAACCTCGCCCTGATCTGTGTCTGCGGCGTCCCCGCCCAAGACGTCGCCAGTGAGATGGAATCGGACTTTGACATCCTGGACTCCTTCTACTTGGAAGATGGCTGGTCAGGCGACGGTACATGGCTAAGTGCCGAACAAGAAGCCCTACAGGCCGCTGCTTATGAAAAGACCGGCAGACGAGACAGTATCGGACCAGGGCGACAGGTGGATTACTACTCAGGAAGCTTTGCTATCCAGTTCAGCCAGCTTCTGTACACCAAGTTCGCCCGCGATATTGATCCCAAGCGCGTGGCGAAGTATCAGCAGCAGGCGAGGGACTTTGGGGTGTCTATTTGGCAGTACTTTGACTCGGCTGGTAAGTTGGCTTGCATAGTGCATCAATCTTGGAGTTGCTGAATCGGTTGGTAGGCTCTGCGATTCCGTTTGGTCGATCGTTGACTTACCGGTTTGCCTGTGGCGGCTTCTTTGCGGCGTTGGCTGTGGCTAATGTTTCAGATATGCCGTTCCCGTTGTCGGAACCTGGCCTGATCAAAGGCTTTCTCCTGCGTCACCTCCGCTGGTGGGCCAGGAATTCAGACGACATCTTCTATCCGGATGGGACCTTGAACATAGGCTGGATGTATCCGTAAGCGCACCCCGTCGATGACACTTCAACCAAAGTCTGGAGTAAGACTGACCATCTAGCAACATGTACATGTGTGAGGACTACA
This sequence comes from Neonectria neomacrospora, assembly GCA_013756995.1. Taxonomy (NCBI): domain Eukaryota; kingdom Fungi; phylum Ascomycota; class Sordariomycetes; order Hypocreales; family Nectriaceae; genus Neonectria; species Neonectria neomacrospora. The sequence continues at coordinate 24,109 of JABSTB010000034.1, forward strand.
ACTCACCGCAATCGCCCTACTGGTGCATGAAAACCCTCATCGCCGTGTCTTTAGCCCAAACAGATGATTTCTGGACGTCAGAAGAACAGCCATACCCGTCACTGTTCAAACCTCGCCTGGTCCCCGCGCCGAGACAAATCATCAGCAACCATCCAAAGGCCAACCACCATTTCTTCATATCGCCGGCCCAGTTCGTCGCCTGGCCGTTGAAAGCGACACAGGCCAAATACTCCAAATTCGAGTACTCATCAGCTTTTCCCTTCTCCGTCCCTACTGGGCCGCTAATTCAACAGATGGCGCCCGACTGTACTCTGGCCTTGAGCCGCGACGGTGCAGAGACGTGGGCGGTGAAGTGGAAGTGCTCACAGCCAGTGTTTTCTCAAGTCAGTCTGAAGGGGCCGAATCATACTGAAACAGTGACCGCTACATCCGTCCGTTGGTGTCCTTGGGGTGATGGACAGGTCGAGGTCGAGACAACCCTCATCCCGCCGACGGATGCATGGCCAGACTGGCATGTCCGCGTACATCGCATTCGCATACTCAGCCCAGTGCGTACTTTGCATACCATTGAAGGCGGGTTTGCATCACCATCGCGCCGCATCAAAGATGGCAGCAAGCTTCCGGTGCTGAAAGGACTCGAGGACAACACAGCGATTGGGAAAACCGAGGGCATTATCGAAAGCGACAATTCCGTCCTGATCCTCTCCAACGCTGGATGCAGTGGCGTCTCAGCTATACCATGCAGCACTCCAACCTCTTGGACCACCAGCTCTCATGCTCTGCAACCAGATTCCAACACGAATTTGGCTTACCCGAGAACCCTGATTCCGGTCCTGGACCGCAGCACCATAAGCGGCCTCAAGACTGGTGATGAGATCATCTTTGCTACCGGCATTTTTGCCGTTTCAGCTACGGCGAATGGTGGCGGCAAGGCAGTTGATAAGGGCCTGGAAGAAAGGTGGGCGCGTAAGCCGAGGATATGCGCTTCATTGCCTGGCTCATCGGTTCAGGAAACGGAGTACATTGATATTGGACCTTAGCCAGCTTCTTTACAAATCCAAGCTAGCCGTGGAGCATTAATTCACTTGCCCTACATGTTCCTTATGCTTCTTAACCTCACTTTGAACAAACCCCACTCTGTCACCAAAAAAACACGTTTAGCAGCATGCTGGAACGCTAGTAAATAGTCGTCCTTACAAAATCTGACCAGGCTTTCCCAGCTTCTACCTCAGAGCTTTGAACTGCTGATCCCAACCCCATTTCAACCTCATCTCAGTGTCGCACATCGCTTTGATACATCGATCATAGCCTCGCAGGCAGAAGCTCTGCCGGCAAAGCTACCAGAGAGGCATCCCCCAATCTCGGGCAACATCCCCACGACCAGAAAACCCCTCACCAGCCTGTGTATGATATCGGACACATGACGCAAAACGAGACTACACAATCAACTCTACCTGCGGTTCACGGGCTCGACGTCAGTCCACGAACCCAGTGCTCTCATTGGCACTCTGATCTCGACATCATCGCCATCCGCCACAAGTGTTGTCAGCAATACTACGCCTGCATCAGCTGCCATGAGGCTCTGGCTGGTCACGTACCGGAACTGTGGTCTAAAGCTGAGCGCGATGAGAAGGCAGTTCTATGTGGCAACTGCGGACATGAGCTGACTGTAGCTCAGTATCTGGCCAGTGGAAACTCATGTCCTGGATGTAATGCGAAGTTCAACCCGGGGTGTGCGACGCATTATGACTTGTATTTTGAGATGTAACGACCGGGCACTGCGTGTTGAGAGAGTCTACAATGATATATCTATACGCTCCGTATCTCAACAACAACATTTAAGGATACAGTAGATAACATAGCGTTGTCCTCCATTGAATCCGCAGCAGCTATCATACCAGAGTCAACTCAGTGTCTTCTAGCATGATAGGGTTTAGCGCCAATTTGTTCGGCGGCTCTACCTCGTACATATCGTCTTCATTTTCTGCTCTTCGAGGATATCCAACAATCTCAAGTTCATCCGCAGTCCCAGAGGCCACTCGCCCTTTTTCTATTTCATCGAGAGATGCAAGACCTTCAGCGATGCTCTGTCTGAGCTGCTTCTCATTGCTATGCTCGCCTTTCTGCCTCTTTAGCTCTGGCATGTACTGTCTCCATCTCGAAATAGCATCTCGATGCTTCTCAAGGATAGATCCGTCGACGAAGCCGACTCGTCGGTAGTCGCCGTTATCAAGTTTCTCAACCAGCAGCCCAAAGCGATGTTCCACGAACCCGTCCTCGAGGATATGTGGAAGCCGGGTAAGGAACACAACAGCCAGGTCAGCCTGACTATTCTGGCTGAAGTCGAAACCGCCATCAATACAAAATCGCTGGCCTTGTGACTCCAACTCAACAAGGATGTCCGCCACGAGGGACTGATGGGGGCCTTGCCCGAAGACGTACTCAACCCCCGGCCGCTCCAATTGGCGTGGCTTTATGGATACAACCGGAAGCAGGGGGGCCTTTATACAGAGAGTTCCCCGTTCAAGCCGCCCGTACATGTCCTTGTCCTTGAGCTCGGCCGTGTGACTGACGTACTGGGCCAGAGCCTCGAAGTCGGCCATGCGTGACTTCCAAGGCGCTCGCGTGAGGTTCCAGTTGTAGATGGGGAACTGCACTGGACCCTGGACTGATGCCCATGACCATGACGGGGCGACATAGTCAACCGACTTTCCAAAGGCCTGGTCTGGTGCCTTACGGCACCAGATAAGTCCCTCGAGCAAGCCTGTTTTCCATACACCGGCCATGTATCCGCCTTCACCAGTTTTCTCTGCTATTTTGCTTGCTAGGCCTGAAAGAGCCGGTAACCTGTCTGTTGGGGAAGTGATGCTGCGAGACGAATAGTTTTCCAATGTTTGATACCAGTCCATCCACTTGACGTTTTCGCTTTCCGAACCTGGGTCGCGATTCACCCTGTGGAAAACGGACTCATCGATGATACCCGAATGCGATAAAGACTTCAAGTAGTCGTTTTTCTGAGAGATGACATCCCCATCTTCGCTGGCTCTGATACACTCGCACTCCCAAATCATCTGGCGCGAGCCGTACTGCAAGGAGCGTCTGGGCAGGTATCTTTCCTGCAAACACCAGGCTCGCCCGCTTAGTGGTTCAACCGCCAGCGGATCGGGCGCACTTCTGTCGTCGAATGTCCAGCGACGACTTTGGGGAGGAAGAAGCTGGAGATGGAGATTGGACTGGAAGTTGACTACATCCTCAAGCTTTCGCGGACTGAGGAAGCCTGACGCATCAGATACACCAGCTGCGGCACCCAAGACGAGATACGCATCGTGGTAGACGTCTGCCATTTTTGCGGATTCGATCTGCCAGTCTTCCAAATCTTTCTGGATGATACAGAGGCTGTCTATCCAGAGATATCTCAACCCTAGGCTTCTCACCACTGTGACGGCATCGCGGAACGTCTGAGGCATCTGTTCGACGTCGATTCCTTGCATCCTATCCCGTATATTGGACTTGGTAGTAGTGAATGGGGCGTCTGTGATTCCCCAACAATGGCTGAGAGCGACATAGCGACCGTCTGCGGGCTTTGCATCCCGACACACTCTCAGGTATATTTTGTCATCGGCAGCAATATCCAACACACGCGTGGGCATGGCCTCCCATAAGAGATTCCCAAGTGTTTCGCGATGTGTTCTCACACAGGTTTCCAGCCATTGATTCGCAATTTTGAGGCTCCTTTGGCTCAACGGGTCTACAGCCACCACTTCTTGCAGGAGTCTCTCCGGAGTAGGAGGATGATCCGCTTCAGTGACTGCTCCCAATATCTGTGTATCTGATTCAGGAACATAATCCGGGTCAAAGGTGACACGGAAATCTGCCACGAGCTCCCCGTGTGCTTCCCAAGAGGCGTTGCCACCCACTGCTTCGCATTTGACACTCAAGAAAAAGACGTCATGGATCTGTTGGCTGTCCACAACATCTCGAGTCTGTTGATCGATATCCAGAGAGACAGCTCCAACGCCAATACACCGGTATGCTTCGATGTCCATAATGTCAAATAGGAGGTCTTCAGGTGGATCGTCGAAATCGCCGCTTTTAATTCCATCGTCAACAACAATCTCGCGGCTCTCCTTCCACCCCTTTATTACCAGCCCGCAGAGATCGCATGAGGCAGCTGATTCATGAACAGCACCGAGATTTTCGTGCCAAGGAGAATCTTGTGGCATACACCACGTCTCGCTTGAGCCGCTGGCCGATGCTCGCCGCGTGATGGCACCAAGGACATCCAGGCGCGTGCAGGGTTCGCAAAACCTTGTTCCTACCTCCATAATTGATGTGGAAAACCGAAGTCAGACTAATCAATACCTTATAGCTTTGTGTCGTAGTTGACAGAAGGTGATGATGAAGATGTTGTGCTCCGGGAAAGTGAGCTATGTTACAGCGGGGCTGATGCATACCGCATGCAAAGCAAGCTGGCACATGTGGGTTAGTGTAATAGGAGTTGCACTTTTATCCCTCATCTTATACTACCCACGCGGTTAAACGAATACCAGGAGTGAACTTTATGGCTATATGGATATAGTATGCAACCAAGGGAAGCTTTAGTCAACTTATCGCTACTTTCATCTCTGCTAGTAGTGTACTGATTATGTTACACTAATTTCAGCCGTTTATATTTATGGGGATGCGAATTACACCTAGTACGAGTTGCAAGGTGCAGGCGGTCAAGTTAATGAGATTCTCAAACACTTAGTATTTTGAGGCTAATCGGTGACTGTGGGTAACATCCGTACTCTTACCCTGAGATCACGTCTCTTCAGCTGATCCAACTACCAATGGAGGGTAGAAATGTATCTTAAATTCAAAGCCAGCAACGAATGCGACGTTGACGTGAGGCACTTTGGCCATGAACCCGATACTCACCTTACAATACCACCGTCTCATTCAACAGCTATGTATAAGTTTCTAATCTAACCGAACCACACTACTGGATCCTCCTTCCAGGCCTGCATCAGCCAAAGGGGCCTTTTCCTTCGCCGCAATCTCGGGTTCGGATTAAAGTACAGGGTAGCCCCTCTGACCTGGACGCATGAAGACGGGAATGAGGGCCCGCCCTTCGGGACCCCTGCACTATGGCAAGTCCGGCTAAATATGCCGAATGGCGATATGTGACTTTGCATGAAGTACAAGTCCCTAAAGCCCAGGTACGAGAAGAATTTCCAGGGAATGAGCATCGTTCCATTAGGTGTTTCAGTCACCGTCGTGTCGGCAAGAGGGTCGGGCAACTGCAGAACGTGACACCGTAGGGGTCGGTCGGATAGATTCCTCATTTGAAGGTTGTGTTGTGTTAACCGATCGCGTGAGGAGGGCATGTCTAATCCTGGGTCCTTGGTTAGAGTTTCATTTCCAACGTTCTGCCCGTTCTCATCTATGCCTTGCCTTTTTGTTGACAGCCCTTGGTCCAGTGTTCCATGTCAGGGATATTCGTTTAGCCGGCGATTGGTACTACACTAAGCACGTCTTTGCAGTGGCGAACTCCCCTCTGGACTTCCTAAACAGTCAATCAGACCACGGCGAAATGGACACAACTACAATGCAAACTTAATTGACCGAAACCTTAAGTAAGGCCACGATAGCACGGGAGGAGGTGTTCTGCCGGGGACCGCCCGAACATCGAATCAATCACGCCGTCCATGGTTCTTTTCTATTGCTTATGTTGTTTTTCATAAGCAGGAGAGGCAACATCGTGATCATCCTGGCCTAGGACAAAGCTCACCCAAGGTTCGCTCTACCAATACATGCCACTAATCATGCCAACGAACGACAATTCTCCATCAGCAACTCATGCTGTAATGTTCCACCACTGCAATGTTCACTTTTCGGGCCGTATAGCCCTAGAGACGATCTGCTAGTTTATCTAGGCTTCTTCCGCCATTAACTATATATGCAGCTTGTCCTTGCCGTATTTTGGTAGTGAACTCCTCGTTATCAGTATTAACACTTGGCCTTGTGTTCCATGTGCTCTTACTTTCCAAATTGAACTCAACTTCCGCAATCGTCAACGACTGTCCAACATGCTCGGATACGCCAGGCCTTTGGGCCATTACTTTGCCATGATCGGCGTATCTCTCTTGATCGCTGTAGCTACTTCCTCACCTTTGCAACATGATGACCTTAGTGCTTTCGTCCTGTCCGAACGAGCAACCAGCAACCAGTCTCTCCCTGCATTCCTCACCAACACTGTACTTGACCCGACCTTCGAAACCGATATGCGCGATGTGCATATCATCTACGACTACGACGCCGAGGATGATCAAGGCAACCAGCAGAAATGGCGTTACGAACTTTGGGTTTTCTCTGAGACCCGGGCCATCTACGCCATCCATGGCGGGCCCATGGCTGGGAGAAGCAACTACCAGACTGCCACCTACCAGTGCATTCGCCCTGGTGAACTCTGGCAGATCAACTGGCTTGAGGAAACGGGTACTATTGTTTCCATTGCGTACGACATCCCCAAGGGAAAGGTCACGACTCTCATCGGATTCTCAAAGGGACACTGGGAGAACCCTGTGGCAGCCCATGGCGACAAGCGAAATGCCACTGATTTCCAGCGCTGGAGAGAACTTGCCAAGATTGGTACACAGGTCGAGCGGTTTATGATATCTGAGCAGGGTACTGTTGTGGAAAAGTTTAGAGGCAAGGGAAACCTGATTCCCATTGCCCTGAATGCCACAACCTTTTGAGCTTCTGGTGGCTTTAGCTTTGTCAGCTAGTATATAAATACTCAGTGTGACTCAAAGCCTGCTTTCATTCTTTTCATGAACCAGCTTGCTTTTAACCTACTTAAAGTCAAAGTCTTATTTACCCTATCACATAAAAACGCAGAGGAGCCCACCTGTCGCAACTAGAAACAAACAGTGTTAACATCCTTCATCTCAAGCAGAAAAAGCTAGCTTACCTGCGATCAGTCCAGTTGTTGCACCCGCAGCAATCCCATTCACTACACCATTCATGATACTATCCGTCTGCATCTGGAACTTCTGATATGCTCTCCGAGTCTTGGTAACTTTATCTCGAACCTCGTTGACTATCTTCTCCTGCTCTTCTTCGATGACTCTTTCCTTTTGAGACAGGCGGGGCATTCGAACAGCCTTTCGGTCTCGAGCTCTACGCCATTCGGAAGGAGACGCCTCGATGTCTTTTGACTCCTCCTGCTGCTTTTTGTTCTTGCTGTTAGCATCGTGAGTCCGGTCAAACTCTCGAGCAGCACGTCGGTCTCGACCTTTGCGCAATTCTAATAGAGAACTCTCCATGTCCTGTAGCTCCTCCTCCTGCGCCGCAAGTTGCTCACGGAAATGCGCATTCAGGCTGTTGATTCTCTCCTTCCAGAACCTGCGCTCGTCCAGGTGCAGATCCTTCATGGTCATCTTCAACGCTTGTTTCTTGTCTTCGGCCTTTTCCAGCTTTATTTCCACGTCGGCCCTGAGCTCCCGTAGCTGGGCAGCGTGCGCGGCATCCGACTTGGCCAGTGGTCCTTTCATCGCCTCCTTAAGTTCCTGTAACTGACGCTCGTGTTTTTTTCGCATTTCGTATAGCTCTCTGGCGACGGCAATGCCTGCCAGGGTCTCACCAATTGCTTTCCCCTCATCGATGATTTCGCGTTGAAGACGGAGTACATCTGCGGTGTGTATGTCGGATTGGACGATGAGATGGGCCACGATCTTCTTTGCCGAGGCTGCCTCCATGGCAGCGTCCCTGCAACCACTCTCACTATGACGAAGCAAAGTAGCCCCTCGAGAAATTAGCGGACCGAAAAACCTCTCATCTTCCAAGAGTCTGGCTTCTCGGGCCATGAGAAGACCTGTTTCCGCATGGTCTGGCGACTCCGGCCACATCGTCGTGGCGATGGTGAGGTTGGCGTACGACGAAAAGCCACACATGGCCTGGATCATCTCGATGCTGCGAATGCTAGATCCTGCCATGCGGTTATTAGAGATGGGATGTAGTAGAACGATGCCATGGACGCGGACCCCATTTGCATAGGAGGCACCGAGATGGCGGGCCAATATTGACAAGGTCTCAGTGTCAGAGCGATCCGTATCGTTGAAGCCGGGTGTATCAACGAGGTAGACTCGCTTCCCCTCAAGCTCGAAGTCGAAGACGTCTATTGATTTGGTGCCTGTGTGGTGCAATTAGAGGGCTGCTCCTCCGTCTTATAAGGTCGAGTCTGGGAAGAGACCTTACATGAGTGTAGGCCGTGGCTAACAGTCACATCGTTTCCCGTGCATCAACCAATAAACGTACTCTTCCCAGCTCCGGTCATACCCATGACCAAAAAGAGTCTGTCCTCTGGCCTGAGCTTGGTCACGCCGGTGAAAACCGAAAAGCTTTGAGCTTGATGTACCAACAGCTCCGTGGCAGCATCCATCTTGGCAACGATCCTGTAACCCGGAGTTGATCAACAAATGGCTAAAGACAGAAAAAGAGGATTGGGGGGGTGCTTTTTTGGCGTATGCACTCAGCAAAACCCGGCTCCAGTGCAGGCAGTCATCCGGGAGTTGGTAGTGGCCTGCCAGGAAGTATGGACGCTTAGCTAAGTACCACCCAGTCTCGAAGTACATATTCATTCCTGACCGGTCAGACTAATCAGGGACAGAATGCACTTAGTTCTCCGGCGAGTGGTATCGAAAGGCACGTTGGCTGCCTGAGGGCAAAGCCATCTGACCACACTTGCATTTCTCCCACATGTTAGATGGTGGTAAGACGCCATACCGTAGTCTATAGTAGGAGATGATCATCCAGCCAACGGCTTGACAAGCCAACACAAGATGGACCAGCAAGGATGCTCGTTGCAGGCTGCAGCCTAGCCGACAGCCTCGTTTGGCTTTCGAGGACCTTTACTTCGGTTAGCTTTTGGTCTTGATCCGTCGTAAAAGCTCTGATCTAGTCAGTCTGGGATGTATATGTGCGAAATAGTGCAATAACATGCCTTAACGCCTTTTATTTTCTGTAGGAATACATATTGGCTGGTGTATTGGCTTGTAAATATCTTGCTGAGAGCCGAGGCAGATTTTGAACGTCACTGCACGACGCCTGAATACCGCCAGCCTTCCGGATTGAGACAACTGCATTGCACAAGTGCGAAGTCCTTGCAGCGGACAAATCACCTTGTCCCACGTCTACGGTAGCGTCTGAGTGCACTTACGCCGAGTCTAGGCAACAAAGTGCAAATGCGTTACGTTCGCAGCGACTCGGATGACTTTGGGGGGACCGCATAGCCTCCTCTTCTTCTGTTTCCCATCAAATGCCTCTTTTTCTGTCCAGGCACCGGTCTTCCAGTTACCAAAGTGACCTAACATCATTAGCAACCCAGCTGCCTCAATCAAATGTTTCAAAGACGTAAGTGTCATGGTTCCTAGTGTGAGGTCATAATCACTGAGACTTGGTAGCATTGTCCAATGGTAAGCGGGTACCGCGACGGGCTGCGACAGCGCCTTCGCGAAGGCGTCCGTCAGGGCTTTTGTCAGGGCCTGCTTTGGAGCCTTTGGCATAACTTTCGTCAGGGCCTTCCTCTCGACATCTATCAGAGCCATTACGAAAGCCTCCATCACCGCAATCAGGAACTTCATCATCCGAATCAGAGAATTCATCACCCCCACCAGGGCTTCCCTTTGCGCCTCCATCACCACTGCCGCCGTCCAACGTGCCTGGCGATGATGGCGATCAAGCAGAACAAATTCCTAGGTTGGTGGACCTCCAACTCATACGCCTTCGTGACTCCTAATCTATAATATCGAATGATAGGTCGACTGACGTGTTCATTGCTCTTATGGGTATTACGGGTTCGGGCAAGAGCTCTTTCATATCAGCATGTTCCGGCAAGCTCGCCAAAGTTGGCCATGATCTGAACGCGTGTGAGTAGAAGCCGTGCGTCAGTTGGGAGATGGTTTGTATTTGCACATTCTAACGATCACCAGGCACATCGGTCGTCGACCTCTACGAGTACAAAATGTCTCCCCATCGCACAGTGTGGCTGATTGATACACCTGGCTTTGATGACACGACAAAAAGCGACTCAGAGGTTCTCGAGGAGATTGCAAGGTGACTTGTACAGGCGTACAAGAGAAAGGATTTGCTTCATGGAATAATATATCTGCATCGCATTACCGACATTCGCATGCAAGGTTCCGCGAGGACGAACCTGGTGACATTCAGGCAGCTTTGCGGAAGGGACGCTCTTAAAAAAGTGATCCTTGCCACCACCATGTGGGATAAACTCCCTCTCAAGGAAGGCGAGAAGCGTGAAGCAGAACTGAAAGTGAATCAGGACTTCTGGGGCTGGATGTTACAAAAGGGTAGTTCCTGTCATCGGTACTACAATACGGCTGACTCGGCGAGACAGATCGTTCATGCCTTGGCCAACCATGACGAGCCAATAGCCACAGATCTGCAAAAACAGATAGTTGATGAGCAACGTAGCCTGGATCAAACATCGGCAGGCCAAGAGCTCCAAAGCGAGCTTCTCAAGGAGAGAGAGAGGTGGATGAAGAAGGTTGAGGAAGTGGAGAAGGAGATGAGAGAGGCCAGGCTACAGAAAGACCTGGAGACTGAACAGCTAATGCGCGAAGAGCGTGAGAGATACACTCAGATGATCCAGAAAGTAGAGTCCAACACAGACTCCCTCCGCAAATCGATGGAGAATCTTCTGGCAATGCGAGATAAGCGCGTTGCTGAAATGGAGGGGCAAATAAAGAAGCAGCAAGCGTCATACGAGGATTAGCGCAAGCGCTTTGAAGAAAGGCACCTCCGATTTGAGCGAGAGAGAAAGCATCTGGAGAGGGAAAGGGAGAGAGAGAGGGAAAGAGTACGAGAGATGGAGAAGAAACAAGAACGCGAGATTCGGAGAGAGCGGGAAATTCTAGCTCGAAAAAAGCCAGACGATCAAGTCTTAACGACCTCCAAGTCATCGAACTGGCCGGTCTACCCACAGTACGTGGTTGCGTTCATCGGACCTCGGTACGTTGTTTTCAGCCCGTCCTGTTTCGAGAGGTAAGCATGCCGAATGCAGAAAGAACACAAGAACCGCGTTGAACAAGTGCTCATAAGACTGCAAAAGAAACACTTCACACCCTGCGGTTAAAAGGCATTGAGCCAGCCTAGCGTTCGCTAGCCTCGGAGAGAAAGCACCCGACGGGCATACCTCGTGGATTGGTGGTTATGAAGACGGGACTTGGCGTGAGTGTTGCAGCAAGCCATGATGGCTCAATCACAAGCTGACGAGCATGACAGGCCGGAGCCGTAACCTGCCCCAAGAATATCCGCATCTGGGCGCAAAGATTTCGTCTCACAGGCTTAGCAAACTCGAAATCTGCGTTCTCAGGCCCAGGCAGTCGTACTATGCGCGGTGGGTTGACGGCACACGTAGCATCAGGGCTGAGGAAGACATCATTGCGGCGTTCAGGGCCATCGAAAGCGAAGGAGATGGTTCCAGGGTCGTAGCCGTGGCACTCGGATACGATGGCTCCTATCTGATTTCTCACGGATGCCACAGTCGCTTGACGGGCCTCCACGTCAAGTGGAATCTCAAGGGCTACTACCCTAAACTGCAGAAGTTTCTAGAGGAGAACGTGTCCTTGGATATAATCATGAGTTATCCAGCCCCGGGTTTTCAGTTCACAGTCTCACTTTATAGCAGGCTGTTACGTTGAACTTCTTGACGGAGACCGATTTCGCAATGATTTATACGCACACTGGTAAACACAGTCGTAGGTGTCTCTGGGAGAGTTCTGACAAGGAAATCTCTGAAGCAATCGATTCGTGGTGGACGGTAACGTGTGACGATTAACTCTTGAAATTTTAAATTCAAGTATTATGATGACATGGCAAGTCTTTCAACTAAGAGGCTATTATTAAGTAACATAGTTTTTTCCTTATTTCTAAAGAGATAGCTGATTGACTATTATTCTTTTATGTATGTTTATTGTATTTCTGTTTACTTTATAGCCTTTTATATATTCTGTAGTGAACAAAGCATTGTGACAATACATTGCAAACCTTGCTCTTTACTGTGAGTGATGAGGGATGCATCGATTACACAACGTGGTATAGCATGAATATGACCATATGTGTCACAATGCCAAACCCGTGGTATTTGCACTGGTCGCTACATCTTAATCTAGAAGCAGCTCGTCAAAGAACCGGAACACCAAAAAACCAATTGAGTATGCGCAGACTAAACATCAACCCATGTTTCGTTGTCCATGGCCCGCCATCTGATAAATCCTCACAGCCAAAGCTGTGTGTTTGAACTTTAGTTCTTTAATAACGGAAAATCCGTCCTGGCTGTGGTGTGATATAGTAAGTCGTGAACAAATGCAATTGGTTCTTTTACAACAAAATGTGTTATATGGTACTGTCCATCCAGACCTTGTTCAAAGAACATAACCCCAAGTCTGGCCACCGGGCAGTTCATGAAACGGTATGGTAATCCTCAAAGAACAAAGTCAAAATATTTAGTAATTATTGTTCTCCAATTCAATCCCGGAATCTGTTCCTTTGATCATCGTATCATTGCATTACAATGCATGGCTGATTTCCTATTTATATTAGGCTCGTCCCGCAGCCAGCCCCACCTAGCAACAGTAAATCGTTTTCTACAATATTTCCCTTCTCGGGTCTGAACTCACCTGACTATCCGACCGCCACGCAATACAACGCTCTGTACTAAAATCAAGATGCCCATCGTCTCCAGTACAACGCCCGAGAGCGTCGACCTTACAAGCATCACACCATCGACTTCAACGTTATCAAAGACGACGAAAGTGATGCCGACGAAAACGAAAACGACTTTTATGCCGCTTTGGTGGAGGAATGGGAACACGATCAGCAACTCAGCCCTGCATCAGACAGTGATTTACCTGCCTTTGCCTCTTCCTCAGTCTATTGACCCCGGCTTTTTCGAGGCTATAGGCTGCATCCTCAGAGATCCTCCTCCTGCGCCTCCTGCTCCTCCTGCTCCTCCTGCTAATCAAGTATTGCCTAACGGCCAGCCCCAACCTGTCGACCTTATCCTGACTGACGAACAATTTCTGGCTGTTTCGGGAAAATCATGGAGGGTGTCCACGGATATTGTGCTGCACCTCCACCGGCCTACAACTATTAAAGAAAAGTACCTGGACTTCCTGAACGGTGTCTCGCAGTCGGCTGGAGGAAACCTGCGGATCCTATGGGGCCGTCGTCTCCACGTTGATCCTCTGACTATCGAACAAGAGTTGGCTCGTCATGAACTAGTTCTGGTACATTTCTTCATGTTGGTACATTTCTCATTTTTCTACTTGCTTCAGTACCTCGTGTACGCAATTCTGGGCTACGATATTTCCCTCTCCTCTTTCATACATCTACTCTACCAGTCATGGACATGGTTCTCGTTGCAACTCTGGGCTCTACTCAAGCCAACTCTGCCCTACGCTGAGCTTCCCGGCAAGCTTCAAGACTTGGCTCACGCCATTCTCCCATTGGGCCTTCCTCTCTACATTAGCCTCACAGACTTTGGTGCTTACCTCCCAGGCCAAGATAGAGAGTCTGAGCCGATAAAAGATTGGGAGAATTGGCTGTTGGATGAGTCTGAGCGGCAGACTCGGATACAGAATCTCAACAGCATCCTTGGTGAACCAGATGTTCCGAAATTTATTGAGGATTATCTCGGTGCTTTCCAAGAGTCTTCTGCCTCCGTCGAAGACCTGTCACGAGTTTGGGTAACGCTACAGTCTGACTTACAGCCGGAAGGGGGCAACTTCCTTAGCGAAGATCAAACCCTCGATGCTGTTGCGCGTTGGTCTAGACAGATCAAGGCGGCGTTGGCAGCCTTTACTGCTCATAATCAGGGGATATTTGACCCTAAAGATAGTATGAGGCACATATTCGAGCACTCAGTAATCTTGTCTCACAACCTCAACACCCTTTCCTTTTTCTCAATACTAAGGTCTCCTCTGATCTTGATGTCACTGATGTGGATCTCGAATTCTTTCATGGAGCTACACACGATTTCTCCAATGCTGTCCGGAATTTTCGGGAATGGTTGAACGACTTGATTCCAGTTGTTGAAGGGCCACTTGGCAACCTGAAACTAGCATTGGGAGCGGAAGCGGACAGAATTGTCTCATTCTGGCAGAATGTCATTAAAAGCGATGTTAGGTACGTGAAAGTCATACCTCTTACACTAAACAAAATCAGAAAGCTAACTTCTCCCAACTTTAGGCCCAACCTTAGTCACGAAGCATCTCATACCCTTAACCGACTACGAATCCTTTGGCCCTTCCTTGTACACGTCACATTGATGCTCGAGCACGCTGAAAGAGAATTAAGAAAGACAGTTGATAAGATGGATCACATCATAGACCAATTTGGTCTGACAGATATGAGGTGCTGGACGGAGGCACTGGAAATGCTTACAACCAAGCATAGGAGGGAAGCTTTTCGCGATTGCAGGGTCCAGCCTGACCTGTTGAGTAACTTAGGCCGACAGCTCACGAAGGTAGGGAACAACCTGCGTCAGGCGGCTCAGCTCTCTAGTCGCCTTAGTCACCTTCATCGCCCGAATGGTTGGTAACTGACGATTTCTGATTTGTTCAACCGGGTCAGCTATGCTGATCTGAGCATTACGGATGGCGTGAGTTGTTGTCAACCTGACGCCGGCAGTTCTGACTCTGCGGTAATTGTCATGGATGATCTTCAAGGACAGAGACTACTAATCAAAAGCAAAAACAAGCCTTGTACGCCCATTACCTCAAGGCGCCTTCGAAGTAATGCTCTCGAGGATTTCTATGACCCAACTCAAACCGACCATAAAGGCAAAGCTTCTAATGACGATTCTACTGTCAAGGAATTTATTGTATGATGTACCACTTTTTGCGATAATCCATGGCCTCGCGCCGTGTATGTTGTTCTGAAGACTTGTCGATATGTGCTGTCGAGGTAGAGAGCGGCTGCCCAACTCACAGAGCCTCAATATCGCTCTCTTTTATTGCGGCATATGTTCTATAGTATTGTGAATTTGAAGGCAAAGATGTTGCTTTTGAGAATTGGGTAGTTGTCGCTGGGTGAAAGGCGATTGGGGATCTACTTCAGGACGTATTAGTGAGTTCAAGACTGAGATAGTAGAATATACTGACCAACATGTATGCGAGAACAACCCTTAAGACATGATAAGGGCTGGCATTTAACCGGATTTAAGAACGCGTGATTCAAAGTTTCAAGTATAAAGAGGGACAAATACGTGAAAGCCCTATCACTCGTCTAGACATTTTTGTAATGTGGATGAGCTCGGAACTGAGGGAACCATGATTCAATGAAGGAATTGCGATTTATTATGATATACTTTTTATACTAAATTGTTAAACAATACTAATTTATGAAAAGCTCACTTGAATGCTCATACTAAATACGTAGTGCTACGACTACTAAGTTTAGTATGAATACCAGTAGCATATTTGCCAACTCTGAATACAATGACATGCATTCTTCCAATTTAGCGAATTATTATATTATCCGAGTATTGTAGATCTATGAACTCCTCGCGGGAGAAACGAAATGTCACATGAGTGCGCGAAGCTAATAGTTTCATCGCCCGAAAGTCCTTGATTGCGCATAGTCAAGGAAGTATTGAAGATATTACAGGTTCGAGCTTTTCTTGGAGCTTTTAAATCGTTTCCTTGCGTCCAGGACTAGGATAACTTGACGTGCATTGCAGATCAACTCCGTTCGCTCATCAAATATCGTGATATCCAGGTCCATCCGCCCGCCATCCAACCTCTTAGTCGTCGCTCGAGTGAATGTCCACTGGACGCCGCTTTCGGGAATCTTCTTCTTGAACTCGATGCCCATGGATAATGTGTTATTGAAAACGTTCGCGTCAGCGGCTTCGGCGAGAGAATTGGTCATTTCGCAGATCGCACCCGGGTTCTTTTCCTCCCATGCCTCCATCGTCGCAAATTTGCTATGCGCATCATACATGCCGCCGTTGCGCAACAAGGTATCCGACATGGATGGGATGATGTCGCACAACAGCGTTACGCATGTTGCGTCCATGGGCTCGGCAGTAAACGAATTCCAGGCATCGCAAATTCCGGCGACTTGGAAACCTCCTCGTGGACTGAGAACCAGTATGTGACGTGATATAGGGATGACTTCGCCAGCGATGCGGCCCGGGATCCAATTTTCGTCGGGTTCGCCGGCTTCAACCTTGGTGAAATTAGGAATAGGCTTCGGGGGAGGGTCCAGAGCCCAGTCGGTAGCGACGGTAGGGCCTGAGGATTTGTCAAAGTTGGTGGACGTGGCGATGGCGATGGCTTTAACTTGGCCTTCTTGTGCTAGTTGTAGCTGGATGGTGCAGTGGACTCCACCGCGCTTGAGGTCGGTCACTGTGACATCGAAGCTCTTGGAGGCACAGTATCGCAGAAACTCGATGTGAAGAGTCAGGACGTCGGGCTGATTGTATTTCTTCAGGGTCGTCGTGAAGTGCGTGGCGGCAGTGAGGTGGATAACAGCAGCCACGCAGCCACCATGTAAGGCTGAAGCAGTAGTGTCAGCTCCTTCACAAATTGTGGCATATTCGAGACCTACTGGGACCGATAGTCCAATCTGCATGATGGGACGTTGTGTATGAGTGAGGTCCCGTTTGCTGCAAGTCAGCTTGTCGCTTGAAGAGAGTAGCCATGTTTCAGTGCGCTTCAACGTTTTTGGTTCACAGTCAAGGTAAACGGAGTTCGGCTGGCAAGTTTACGGGGCGCATTCAAGTAAATATAGTTGGAATTGTGTCAGATTTTAGTTTTCTTAGTGCTTACCATGGTCATGTAGTATTTTGGTTGTGAGAATCTACGTGTTACACTGCGCTATTGTTGGTTTTATCTGATGATGCCAGATGCGCGATTCGCTTACTCGAGCGGCTCTTGGTGTACGACGGACGAATAGCCCTGTGTGTGGGCCTTGCAGTTTTCACCATCCTATTCTTATTCGTTGACGATCGAGATGTATAAATTGCAAGTTGTAATTATCTTCATGTCCTGCTACTGACGGCATCTATAGCGAATGGAATGAATGGGTGTGTTGACTGTGCTCCGCCAGGTAACTGCCACAAAACGTTTATGAAGGGAACTGATTGAAAGAACGGGAAACGCATTGTTCAATCACCAGGCTTGCTCAGTGGAAGTTGCCAGCATTACGGACGGAACTGATCGACAGTGGAATAAGTGAAAAAAGCTCCCGTAATTGTCCAGCTCACGACTGATATTGATGACGCGGGGTAAAGCCATCAGACAAGCATCGGGTATGACTCCCGGATGGACTTTAAGTGGTGACCAATTACCCCACGCTGGCATTCCCAGGGGTTCATTCCTTCGACATGCCTGGTTGAAGACGTGGGCTTCTCATCGGCTTCTGCTCCGATTCGACGTTGGCTGGTAGCGGTGAGGTTGAAAATGGATTAGGCCCGATTGGCACGTGGCGATCCGTCGTCGCGTGTGACGAAATACGAAGAAATGGCCGGGTAATATCCGGAGAGTGCGACAAGCCGGGATATGAGCGCCAGCATTATAAATACCAGCTCGGGCCCGGGGCAAGTGACGCCGGCCAGTTCACGCGCTGCACGGTTCATATTCCTGCTCATCATGTGGTCGCCAGGGCTTTTGCTACTGGCTTTTCAGGCAATTGGCGCCTCAGTCTGTGCTGCAGAGCTTGCGTATTCGCCAGAGGTCCTGCCATCGCGTAAGCTGCGTGACCCCCTGAGTCCCGACCACCACTGACACGATACCCAGCCCAAGGCTCTGGCAAAGGCATCTGGAAGAGCGCATATGCCAAGGCTCAAAAGCTAGTGGATGAGTTTACCCTCGAGGAAAAGGTCAACATCACCCGAGGCTTCACAGCCGACAACGTCTGCGCCGGCAACACCGGGACCGTGCCGCGTCTAGGATGGCCAGGTATGTGTCTGCACGACGCCGGCAACGGAGTCAGGGCAACTGACTTGGTTAATTCGTACCCGTCGGCCTTGCACGTAGGGGCCAGCTGGGACAAGAACCTGACGTATCAACGGGGGTTGTATATGGGCAAAGAGTTCAAGGCGAAAGGAGGTGAGTTTCCCACCCTACCACGACCATGAGTGCGTACGCTCATGCTTTTCTAGTCAACGTACTGCTTGGTCCTAATGCCGGACCGCTGGGACGAACGCCCTTGGGGGGTCGCAACTGGGAAGGCTTTTCCGTTGACCCGTACTTGTCCGGGCAACTGTGCGCCGAGTCCATCATCGGCCACCAAGACGCTGGAGTCATCGCGAACGTCAAGGTTAGTAATCCTTCACACCTCCATAGATCAAAGCTACTCACACCCACATAGCATTTTATCGGCAACGAGCAAGAGACCTTCAGGCGCCCTTACTTCGGAGTTGAGGCCGCCTCTTCCAACATCGACGACAAGACGCTCCACGAGTTTTACCTCTGGCCTTTTGTTGATAGCATAAAAGCCGGAGTGGCCTCCGTAATGTGCTCGTACAACCGCATCAACAACACGTATGGATGCGAAAACAGCAAACTTATGAACGGCATCCTGAAGTCAGAGCTGTCATTTGATGGCTTTGTGCTCCTCGATTGGAACGCGCGGCATACCCTCGAGAGCGCAAACGCCGGGCTCGACATGGTCATGCCTCAAGGGGGGTCGTTTGGCGAGAACCTCACGCAGGCTGTTGCCAATGGCACAGTCAGCGAGTCTCGGGTTACCGATATGGCAACGAGGTTTGTCCGTATCCTCGATGTGTTTCTGTGTTGCTAACATTGATCTAGAATCGTTGCCGCCTGGTATCTCACAGGTCAAGACACCGATTTCCCGTCCCCCGGTATCGGCATGCAGAACCTCACTCTGCCGCACAAACAGGTCGACGCCCGCATCCCCGAGTCGAGGGAAGTGATTCTCGAGGGAGCCATCGCCGGACACGTATTAGTCAAGAACGAAAACGACGCTCTGCCTTTTCGCAAAAGCCCCAAGATGCTGTCGGTGTTTGGCTACGACGCCACTGTTCCTGCCACGAAAAACACGGATAAACTGTTTGAACTCGGATACACGTCCTCGCCTGCCATGGGACAGGCTGTGTTAGGAACGGAGGAGCATTTCGACCAGGCGGCTAAAGGAGGGACGATTGTCTCAGGTGGGCGCGCTGCTGCTAACTCGCCACCGTACATGAGCGATGTAAGATTCCGTGGACTCCCCAGGCTATTGATATATCCTAACATTGAACAGCCCCTTAGTGCCCTCCAGCATAGAGCTGCCAAAGACGGCAGCTGGGTGAACTGGGATCTGTCATCCTTCAACCCAGACGTCAACGCTGCCAGCGACGTTTGCCTAGTCTTCATCAACGCCATGGCTACGGAGGGCTGGGACCGCGACGGCCTCCACGATGACTTCAGCGACGGCCTTGTCCTGAACGTAGCATCAAAATGCGCCAACACCGTTGTCGTAATCCACGCCGCCGGCATCCGCCTCGTTGATCAGTGGATCGAGCACCCCAACGTGACAGCCACTGTCATTGCCCATCTTCCCGGCCAAGACAGCGGGAAGGCGCTCGTCAAGCTTCTTTACGGCGAAGCTGGCTTCTCGG
This sequence comes from Neonectria neomacrospora, assembly GCA_013756995.1. Classification (NCBI taxonomy): domain Eukaryota; kingdom Fungi; phylum Ascomycota; class Sordariomycetes; order Hypocreales; family Nectriaceae; genus Neonectria; species Neonectria neomacrospora. The sequence goes on from JABSTB010000034.1 coordinate 43,745, forward strand.
GGAAGCTTCCGTACACACTCGCCAAGAACGAAACCGACTACGACCCGTATGGCCCCTGTGGTCGAGCGCTGGATGACCCCAATCCACAGTGTGATTTTACCGAGGGTGTGTATGTCGACTACCGTGCGTTTGACGAGCGGAATATCACGCCGCGGTACGAGTTTGGCTTCGGTCTTAGCTACACCACGTTCGAGTATTCCTCCCTCTCCGTCAAGGTTGAGCGGGCATCCATGAACGATCTCTGGTCAACCCTCGCCACCGTCAAAGCCACCGTTACAAACACCGGCGCAGTGCGTGGCGACGAAGTTGCTCAGCTCTACGTGGCCATTCCGAACAGTCCCCCGAAGCAGCTTCGCGGCTTTGAGAAGGTGGCTTTGGACGAAGGCGAGGCGGTCGAGATCCAGTTTGAGCTCACTCGTCGCGACTTTAGCGTGTGGGATGTCGTGCAGCAGCAGTGGGTTCTTCAGAGCGGGAATTACACTATTTTTGTAGGCGCAAGTAGTCGCGATCTTCCGTTGACGGAGATATTTGATCTTTAACGGTTATAGATGGGTGGTAATCAGGCTAAGACCTCTGCATTAGCTTAACAAACGCCCCGAGTTACGCATGATGATTTGTATCTGGCAATTGGAACCATATTGGGATGGTGAAGTTATAGAAACCGTAGCTCTCATAAAATAAACTCCTAGGACTAAGGAGTAATACGAAGGGGGGTCTACGTTTAACAGGGCAGAAAAAAAATGTAGATAAGAGCTAAGGAATGGGCGTGCGAACACTCTTACTTTCGAGTTCGTAGCCAGTCGAACGAAGACCTAACAAAGGAGTTTCTTCTGGGATCCCATAGGGAAAAAGAAATCTCGCTCGCAAAATCCTTACTACATTTAGTCTCCTTCGGCCCCCTCCATGCGAGAGAATAATAGAGCCCCGAAATCTTACTGAAACGTCCATAATTAACAACGGGAATTGGCTATCCCGCTTTGGTAAGAAAATAACACTTAAACAACATCATATTCGTTATGGTCCTTGTTCTGGACTAGGCTTTTGGGGCATTGTCCGAATCCAAGGTTGAGTCCGCTTAAATGCCAAGAAGCTTATCCAAGAAATTGGCAAAAATTGCAGACAAACGCCAAGCTTTCATCTGTGTTGTAGGATGCGCACCCCTCAAATGGTCTGTGCATTCACAATCTCACTCTCGTGAACCCCTAATCAAAGACTTCATCGACTAAACTGCACATTTCAGCCGATCATCGCCACGTTCGGGACGCTCAAGATGTTGGGTTGGTCGCCATTCCTCAATGGGCTCCTTATATTGTCTCTTGCACTTCTCGTCGCGGCTGAGCTGCCAGTAAACGCGACTGAACTCGATCTCATCTTCCCACGCTCAGACGGTAGATACGCGGAAATGGACCAAGGCATTCCCGTGCTTCTCTCTCTCCAACATCCCCAAATCGCATACCACTACGGCTGGGGCTTTCGATGGACCATCTACCTTAAGAATTATGGCGACCTTACCGCCACTGGCAGTGTCGGGGCTGTCATCCAAAACGACACCAAGTGGGACGACAACAGCACCCACCTCGAAGTCGGCTTCACCGGCCATCTCGCCCCAGGCGAGTACACGTTCAAATGGCTCTTCGGCGTGGGTCCATGGTGTGAATATCTGCCTTCCAGCGCCGAGTACGAATACAATCCCGGCCTTAGCGAGGGCTCTTTTGACTTCACCATCGAGCAGGGCGCGCCGACGCCGACGTTCACCGGCACATGTCCAACGCCAGTCGGCGCAGTCAGCTTTGCGGGACTGACGACGTGGCATGGCCTCTACGCGAGTCTTGATTCTCCAAGTGCCACCACTTTGTTTTGCGTGATGACATCACCCGTTACTCATAAGCCGGAGCCGTGTCTTGCGACTGTCAACGAGGCGCAGGAGACGAGCATTTCTAGTCAACTTGGGTGGGGATCCTTTGCACCATCTGCGACCGCGAGTGTGTCGTCTATTTCTGAGTCTGGAGCGGCAAACTTCAGAGTGCCTCAGATGGCTATTTTCTGGTTTGCTGCTATTATCGGCTCTTTGGCAAGCTTGGTTTAGATTATGAAAGCCTGTATATTCGACGCTAGCTAGAAACACAGACCGCGAATAAGAAACTATGCCACAGTCCGGACATTAAGCATCCTCGGCCTTCTTGGCCCAGATAGCCTTCTGTAAATAGTAAGGGTGCATCTTGCGAGATGCAAGCTCGCGACGGAGCAGCGAAATATAAACCTCAACCTCCTCCCGACTCCAACCCTCCACCGTATTTGCCATGAAGAGCACATAGCCCTCGATATCCTGCTCGAGCGTTGCCTGTGCAAACTTTCCAATGTCCTTAAGCTTCGGATCCTTAGGCCATCCGCCGATAGGAACCTATAATGTGTTATCAACCCACATAGCATCGCGAATACATTTCAGGACTTACCTTGAAGTCACGCTCTTCAATGCTGACAAACCCTGCTTCCTCCATGGACTTCTTCTGTACCCCGTCTTCCACGATGGTGAATGATCGGCCTATCTTCTTGCCACCCTCGACGAAGAACTTGCCCCACTGGTGCATCGCGCTCTTCTCGGTGATGGTACCGTCATCGCAGTCCATTCTGGATAGCGCCTCGTGACTCTCCAAGTATCCGCCTGGCTTGAGGCATCTATACGCTTCCTTAAACAGCTGTGGCCAGTCGACGATGCTGCCGACGAGCCAGCGGATGTGGACGTAGTCTAGCGAGTTCTCTGCAAAAGTCCACTCCTGAGTGCAGTCGTCAATTTGGCTAGAGATGGTGAGTTTCTGTACGAGCGAATTGTTCGATTGTTCGAGATGCAAGCACTACTCACAACTCTAGGTTTGGTGGGACCCAGCCAGGTTGGATAGGTGAGATGTCCGTGCCAATGACTTGCGTGCCGGGGAATGCGTCTGCAAAGTCACTTTACTAATCGTTAGAACAAGCTTAACCTTCCGTTACACGATATTGTTAAAACCTACATTGCCCAGACTCCTGTAAAGGATTAGTACTCGTTTCGTCATATTCACCAGGCTGTGAGCTGTAGATGATAACGCGTACCTGTACCGGTCCCAATATCAACCGCTTTCTATTGTAGGGAGTTAGCAATGTTAAACTCGGTCCACTAAGTACTTGGATCGACCAACTTTAATGTCTTTGGAGATCGGTGCAAGGTGGAGGGCTCCGTCTAGAACAAGCGTCAAAACATGATGGCTTTAATGGTAAGCGACTTCAATCTTTCTCTAAATTCTTTTCCGGCGGCTTACTTGATATCCATAGACTCGTTTTGCCGCTCGTCATTAGATCCCCTGTTTCAGTCAGTAGGTGTATTTTCCGCCCTTCAATAATGCAACGGACCAGTATTGGGCATTCCCAATGTCCTTATGATATGTGCGGCCATGGATTGTCCTGTAATCAAGGATGCTTGAGGTAATAGATGCCGTCGACTCGGAGGAGTCGCCAAGGGTCGAATCGGCATCATCCTCCGCAGCGAGCTCCTGGGCATGAGTTTAGCATGATGACTACCGGCGACAGTCATAAAATAGAGGCACACTGACTTCGGCCACCTGCGCCCAGTGCTGTGGAGGAAGGATCCCAGATTCGTTGACCGCTACTTCGGCTTCAGGCGCCGTTGCTCGAGCAGCGGGCTTCTCGGCCGGAGGACTGTCAACAGATCTTGCGTCGGACATGTCAGCAGAGGAAAGCGTAAAGCCGGTGGATGGACGTGGTAATGAGACTGGAGATGTGAGATCCAGAGAATGGCGGGAACGGAAAGATCAGCGGGACGAAGCGACGCGGGGAACCAACAGTTCTTTATCCAGATCCCTGCCAGCCAGGCCGAGGCGGACCACGAGATTATCCACCATTATCGCGGACGAACTCCCAAAGTAGCGCCATCCCCGCTTGCTTGCGTGATTAACTCAATCCACGTACAGGGAGGACAGAGAAGCACCGCTTATCACGCGATATAATGGTCCTTCGGAATGAAGTCAATATTGAAGAAGGCTTTCACGAATTAATATTTCGTAGAACTGCGGTAGTTATGTAAACAATCCTCACGCCTAGGATACCTTCCTAGATATTGCTATCTATTATCTAGAGTGTATGTTGATGAGGCTGGTTTGAGCAATTTTTTGAGCAGCGATAGGCACAATAATCCGACCGGCCTATTCTAGTTACCAAATTGCTCGGGATCGTCAGAGTTTCAAACCTTCGCCGCTGTGAAGGGGCACCCGTTTTTGAAGTCCGGTGACGAACCGGGACAATCTCCAAGAGAATGATAGCTACTACGGAATATCCCGTGCTGGACAGGTTCCTTGATAATTTCGGCAGTAGTCCTACGAATAAAGCTCTAGCAGGACGTTTTCAGCTCGTTCTCTGCATCTTACTCATCGCTATCTCACTGAAGCTAAGGTACTCTAAGAGGCCTATGCGTAGATTGATTAACCAAAAAAGTCGGCTTGAGATGTGGACGATTACGATCCTCCTAGCCGCCAGCGCAGTTACCGGACCCTTTACTCCCCAAACTCATCACATACGGTTCACTACTGTGAGATCTCTAGATATGGTGCATAAATACAAAGCCACTGAGTGGATAACTAAACCGGGAACGAGGGTAGATATGGCAGTGAAGAGCAAATCGTCCCGTGAGTGCCGACCCTAACTAGCACTAACTAACAGTACTTAGCCCAAATGCGATGTTAATCGTCCAAACCCAGGGGGGTTCTACCGAGGGATATAGATCAAGGATCGCTGCTTCCAGTTTCGCCTAATAAGGCCACCACTACTGACGGCATATCTTACTAGACACAATCAGAACAATTGACATTTTCAACAAGTCTGCTACCTCTTCAATCGAAGCCGGAAGCCCTGCCGCCGCCCGCAAGCTTGAATATCATGATCCTCTTGAGCCCGAAGTGACTGTGAATTTGGCGTTGTTATCACATGAATAAGTTATTCACAAGGTTTATCTGCCCGTTGCAAAGCCTAACTTGGTTGACCTTACTAAATGAACCTTGACGTCTTCAACACCCCAGTTAGTCTACATAGATGCCACGATTACGGTAGCGATGACAATTGTGCTTGCCATAAAGATAACACTGCCAGGCACATAACGGAAAAACGCAATTGCTGGAAGAGAAGAAAAGCGAAGGTGAAACCACTCGAGTTTCACCTAGGAGCCTTACTGGGTGTTGCTTTGGGTTATTCGTAGGTATCAACTTTGTAACGGGTATTTTTAGTATGGGATGGACAATTTCTGCCTGATCGTATTGGCCACTACTTGGATAACAAGACCTTTTGAAAGCACAACCTCTGCAATCCCTCCATGAGGGAACCTAATGTGTTTTAATTATTGTGTCAAGCATTAATTTCTTTGTCTCGAGCTTTATTGGTTTAAAGTTCATTTATTAACCTTTACATCTCCCCGGAACCCATCTAACCTTTCCGAGAGGGACCCAGACGGGTTGTAAAAACAGGTTCAAGGTGCGGCATCGATGCGAACCATGTTATTGGGAAAGCCTGCTGTGTTTGAGTCATTGTGGTTTATGGTACTGGGCATAGCATCTTACTGTGTTATTTGCTGGGTAGCTGGAAAAGTGAGAAGGGGAAATGGTGAGTATGGTGGAGAATAAAAATACTGTAAACTTTGGATGAAGCCAGCGCACTCAAGCTTTGTCTCGCCACGGCACCTGGCTGGCAACCAATACCATCAAGGTAGATTTAACATATGTGTTATGACTCCCTCGGCTTATATAAGGCTGATTGGTCACCTCGCATGTAGTATTGAATTTAACAGCTTTTACCACGCAACGACTTCAAGCCCAGGCACAAGGCCCTCACCAGCCGTCCAGGGTTTCATCAACATTGTTGGCATTCATTACTCATCGTCCAGACCCATGTTTAAAGAATCATCATGCGCCCTATTCCTCGTCCTCATTGGATGGTCAAATATGTCACCACTGTTCCCAACATCATCTCCTACATCCGAGCGCACCCAGTTAAAGTTCCACCGACACTGAAAAGCATTCCACAGCTCAATCTATCCATGATGAAGGGCGAGCCACTTTCATCTATCATTCGCGACATGCAAGAAACCGGGTTTCAGCATTGGGGTTTTGTTATCTATCGCTGCGCATATGCCGACAACTTGCAGTGGGAGAGTTACCTTGAGTTCCTGAAAGCAGCAGTGAAAGAAGATCTATAACTTCTTCAGCTTGACACTCCTCTGGAAGTACCTTGAGTGGACAGTCGTCGAGGATCGTGCAGCTCTCGATGGCGCAACTAAGCAACATATCCGAGAGCAGTTTGGTAACTGGGCTGCCGATAGCGCCATCCACAGTGATCGGCCTGACCTTTACGACCTGGGGATTGGCAATATGCCAAGGTTCAAACATTGCATCTACGTCGATCAGAAGTGTCTCGATACTGTCGATCAATATGAAACTTGGGTTCAAGCAGGTGCTGAGGACGCACCTAAACCTGTCGTTTGCGCAATTATAGATAAGGACTGCAAGCCTACTGGAAGAGGACGGCGTGGATTTCCATCTGTCGAAGGCTGCACCAGAGAGGATACCGGGTGGATGTATACAGACGTTGAGTGCATTACCGGCGTGTATAACAGACTCTCTTATGCAGAGCTGGCGGAGCTCGACTATACAAGACCGCCTGAGGTGTGGCCACTTGCGGATCTCATGCCTCTTGAGCCTTAAATACCAGCTCTGTCACCCATTCTACTTTATGGAGGTCAGGTAGCAATTTAGTCGAGGTATTATTTGAACCGAACTTGTGACATGGAAAGTCGCATAAGCCTCTTAGTATATTGTAAAGGTTCCGTAAGATAATTACAGCAAAGGCTGGTCTTGGATGAGAAAAACGTCAAGTATTTGGGGTACTTCATGTTAGGGCAGTTGCTGGTAAGTGCGTCTTTTGCGATACATATGTTATGGCGAGTGACCATAAGACCCCCAGAATCATGTTTATAAATCCGGATCAAACGACCGCCGCTATCGCTTATTCGAATATCAACTATCTTCACAAGCATTGCTATTGGTCTAACCCGTATCCCACTTTTTACTTGTGAGAACAGAAGACGAAATAGTTTGGGATGCTCTCTTCTCCCTCCTTTCGTATTTATTCCCCTACTGCCCACTACTTGCTGCCCGAAGAACTCTAAACATAATTGACATCTAGGACTATTGCCATTTTTGGTCTTGGCTGGATGACTGGAAGTTACAAAAGATATCACAAGATTATGAGCAGAACCCTCACGAAAGGGTTCAGAGAATGCTAACGACTCATGGTGGCCATCAGCCTCACAACCAAATCGTGAACTCTGCAAAGCGAAACCACACTACGGTCGTACATTTTATGGTTTAATTCCACAATGAATGACATAGAAGTTAATGAAAAGTCAAAAGAGAATCTTGGACGATACGAGGAGTTGTCAAAGTACATTGTCAGAGACCCTGGACTCTCCATCTACCGACGGTATGGCGCACTTCGAGCTCGGAACTTGCTGTATATCCAAGGAGAACTGCAAGCACTAGAAGTAAACCTTCAGAGACTGGACAACAAGAATTTGGAAGAGAAAGTAAGATCAGGTGATCGGAAAAGCATATTGTATGGGCGGCAAAATCATGGAAAAGCGTTTATGAGCAGCCAAGACAGGACAGGAGGAAGAATATGGTACGTTCACTCACTCACTTCAAGTTTCATTCTGACATATTCGAGAGGCAACACTGCGAATAAGCCAAGTAATATCGCTAGAATCATCACTTCAAGGGACCTTGAAGACATTTGTGAACTGGTTTTGTTACAGAAAACGTTTCTTGGGAACCAGTTGGAACCTAGTGAATGACGAAACTGACCTAGTCACCTTGAAAACAGAGAGCAATGTAGACAGGATGTCCAGTGTTTTCTGCCATATTTGTGGGCAAATGATCAGATTAAGAAGTCACGGATCATCCAGAATCATGGGGACCTGTCTATTACTATCCTATGGCTGGAGTTACTTGGATTGTGTCCACTCTGAGCATAATAATGTCCAGAACGTTTTTTATAGGAACTATTCTCACTCTGTACTACGTTCACTCGCCAGGTCGGCGGTTAGGTATTACGGGCGGGTTCACCTGCCTGTTTGCAACATCTGTTGATCTCTTGACCAGCGCGAAAAGATCAGAACTCTTTGCAACTACACCAACGTAAGTCATCCTCAACTTTTCCTTCTTCTCTATGGATCTGACATGAAGACAATAGTTACGCTGCTGTGCTTGTCGTATATCTAGCAGCGCCGACTTCATAAAGTTTCAAAGCCATTGCTACCTGCAGTTATTAGTCAGGTTGATTACTCTTAGGCAAACGCTGCTCATTCCAGTGAGGAATGGAGTCAAAGAGATGGCAACTCATTTTGGCGGCGTCATCTGTTTCGCGACTGCCTCAAAACCAAAGCCAGCTGGGGATTGGGATCTGACTCAATCTTGTGAGCTAGGTGCTTCAAACATTTTTGCTGAGATAGGTACAACGCTCTCATCAGCCATATGAGGCTAAGCTGATGATAATGAAGAAACATTACCAGCCGTCCGTCACAAGTGGGAGAAGGTCCATCACGCCGGCGTCTGAATTATCGCTATCTAGAGGAATTCACCGTGCCCGAGTCAGAAGCGGAAAAAGAGACGGGATAAAGACAGTGCCCGGGCCGAGAGCGGAAACGGAGCCATATCCACTTGTATGCGCTACTCTCCGGGGCATTATCCATCAATCACGGTTGGAGGGACGATGATCTGCATTGCGGGGAAGATGCGAAGGTCAATTGACTCAAACGAAGTGACATATGACCAGAGACCAGGATGTTTGTAGTCTTAGACGAGATTTGACTGGGAACTGGGGTAGACATCTCTATGAATATTAAGGGCCGGATTGTCAGTTTTGTCTTCCGCGGCATCTATCACTCGAGTTCTTGTGCATTCGGCAGTTTCTGGCCTCAGCGCACTTTGACAAGCGTAACTACGTATGAGACACCGTGGTTCGTCTTAGAAGCAAGAGGAATAAGCGTAAAATTAAAAACTGCATTAAGGATGCCCAGGGTTAGCACTAGCAAGGAACACAACACCCCGCGGGGAAAACGGAGATAAAAAGGCAAGATATCCCACCAATAACAATCAGGTGCTTTCCCTAGAACTCATAGTGGAAATTGTTGGTTCTCCTAGAAACCCTGCGGAACCTTACCTCGGCCTTCCCCAGACCTCTCCCCGCATTATCGGTATTGCTGAGCTTTTCCGGTGTAAGGTACACCTCTAGAAACAAACACAGTGCTATAGAGCTAGGGATAGCTCCGTAGCTTCGTGGATGGAGCTCCATGTCGCCCAGGGGCCAATATCCACATTGGCTTGAGCCAGGCGCAATGGAACCATAACCGTGGTCTGTCTTGAGCGCATGCATAGCTATTTAATCGGTGAGGGTGGGCCTGCGCGACTTTACATCATGTATAAAGAGAAGTACGCAGTCTGGCGTCGTATTCCCAGTCTTCCCCAGTGGTGCAAGGTGCCATCTTACTCCTAGAAGGTCACCTCTCGCCATATCAACAATGCACTTCTGCCAGGTCTTCACTCTGGTCGCCGCTGTGGCCACCACGGCCATCCAGGCCGTCAGCCTCCCCGCGGGTGTACCAAGAGATGTCCTCGAGTTCCGTGACAAGCATCCCTACAGTCCGCCTAAGCATCACTGGCGCAAGACTGTCACGATACGCGCCTCCAGGCACGACCACGACGACGTATCAACAGAATTTGCGAAAGGGATCAAGAAGGCTAACAACGGTGGGACTTTGTATTTGCCCAAGGGGAAGAAATTTGTCATTGGCAAGGTGCTCGACTTGACCAACTTGAATGATATCCACGTCCATCTAGACGGCGAGATCCGAGTAAGAAGACCCGCGAAGCCTGATATGAATGACGTTACTGACAACGGAAATAGTTCACCAATGATGTAGAGTACTGGCAAGAGAACGCTTGGTATCATCCGTTCCAGAAATCCATCATGTTCTGGAAATGGGGAGGCAAGAACATCAAGATCTACGGCAAGGGCGTTATTGAGGGTCAAGGGTACTTAGTCTCTCGTCTTGTTGTGAATCCGTGATGGAGCTAACATGATGCCATAGCCAACGCTGGTGGAACGAGTTCGAGGACGGTACAGGATCGTGAGTTTCCTTCCTATTCGTCTCACTCTACTAGAAGCACATGGAGTCTAATCTTCCTCTGCAGCATTCTCAACCCCGACAACAAGTACTACCGCCCCATCCTTTTCTACGCCGAAAATACCACCAACCTGGACATCTCCGGCATCCATCTGAAAGACTCACCCTGCTGGAACAACTTCATTGTCAGCTCCAAGAACGTCCGCTACACTGACGTCGTAGCCACCGCGCTCTCCAACAACGGCAGCGTCATTCCCAAAAACACGGACTTTATGAACACCATGAACACATCTGGCGTCCACATTGAGCGCGCTTGGGTCAACATTGACGATGACTGCTTCTCGCCGAAGCCGAATAGCTCCGATCTTTACGTTAACACCATGTACTGCAACGGTACCCACGGACAGGTAGATCGCGCCGCCCATACAGTCGAAGCGTAACCTTGGAGCTAACACACGTTTCATAGTCCATGGGTTCACTTGGCCAGTACAAGGGCGAGGTCTCTAACGTTTACGACGTGCACATTGAGAATGTCTGGATGATGAACGGAGATGTGAGTCTTGCCCATCATGGATCCTTGTTATGAACGAAGCGCTAATTCCATCATTACGTAGTACTCTGGCGCGCGCATCAAGACCTGGGCCGGCGCTGACATCGGCACCGGATTCGTCGACAACGTCACCTTCAAGTATGCGTGTCTATTTGCGTCAATTAATGGAGTCAGCAGCTAACCCTCGAGCACTAGGAACTTCTGGGTCGGTCACATGGACTACGGCATCATCCTCGACTCATGCTACTTCAACAAATCCACCGAAGAATGCAAGAATTACCCATCCGGCATGCAAATCAGTAACATCCGCTTCGAGAACTTCACGGGCTACACGTCAGGCGTGTATGGCAACGCTGTCGCCCGTCTGTCTTGCTCCACCAGCGAAAGCGCCCTCTGCGAGAACGTCGTTATCAAGGACTTCAACGTCAAGTCCCCCTGCGGCGGTGACCCCGTTATTATTTGCGACGGAATTGACGGCGATCTCGGCGTCGATTGTGTTTCTTTTGATAGCCCTGAGGCCAAGGCTGCGCTGGCGGCGAAGTGCCAGACCCCGTATGCCGAGATTGACCTTGACCCCTGGGGCAGTGGGCAGGTTAAGAAGAAGAATGGCGCGTACCACCCCCTTTCACGATAGCTAGAGAAGGGGGAAAGACAGATTCTGTTATTGAACGGGGACATTCTCGAACTAAATCATGATTGAACGTTTATGTCTGAATTAACCTTCGTAAAATTTCCACGTGGATGTCTGAGCCACGGAATTGCAAAGATCCGCGATAACTCTCACGAGTATGACCGATTTTATTTATATCATATCAGTGAACATGTCACATATGAAACTCATGAGCTTCCGGAATCAAGACCACTCGTGGACTAGTTCTATTCTGTTCCTAAATCCTACCTGTCCTAGTGTCAGTTCCTCGCAGTCATGCAGACTGGCGCCTAATATTTAGAATCGAAATTGTACTAAAGCTTGTATAGATGAAGTCTGTATTATATCTAGGCTGGCTTGTGCATTCTGAAAAACCCTTGGATGGACATAGAGATATGATGGGCAGAATTTCTTGGCCTCTCGATCTAGGGAGCAGCCATTCTCTTGCTTGCGCGTTGAGACAAAGTTTCGTCATCTTGATCGGGGGGGAAACTAGCGGAGCAAACTAACTAACAACAGTGGCTTGACCATGTCTGTAGTATAAACCCTCGTGGCTGGAACAGTACCAAGATCGGTACAGTGGAGCGCCGGGCGGAGATGTTTGCACATAAATGGAGGGCACTACTGAACGAGCAAATCAGTTGCAGGATAATGAAATAGGCACCAATAGCCATCAACAGCAAGGCCGTCCCAATTAATGCGCTGCCCTCGCTTCCAGCGCTCTCCATCATAGCAACAAATTGCTGGTGCCCATAACGCGCCTCATAACCTCCGGTCCATTGATATTCCAGGAGCCCTCTTCTATTTCTGGCTCTTAATTGCTAAAAGAAGGGACAATACCTGTCAAGCGCGGATGTAATGGCAAACGAAGATACGAGAACTCACAAGGCACAGACTCCCTAGGCGGCGTTCAAACAAGTACTGTGCACCTTCAACTAGCCTAACATGTTGATGATTCAAACTTGGAGGATTACGTTCCCTTCAAGAATCAGTCTTCTCTATCCTACGGTTTGCTTAAACGAAATTTAGCGCCGCCTGTGGAGTTCATGGTTTACTTTGCTGCAATGGAAGTGGCAGTATGTATGAGTGATGAGGGCATCACTATTGTGGGGAAATGAAGGATACGTACTGGTTTTGTTTCATCTTTCCGTTGCTATTACAGCTCTACGACGAAAGAAGAACGCGTACGAAGAAGAGTCGATCTAGAGACTTGATTTTAAATACACTTACTCTGTCATTCTTAGAGTTCCACTAATTTATCTCCTCTTTTTTGTCACCAGGAACTCAGAACGAGGCGGCTTTATCAAGCTCAGATAAGCAGCTAGTAAAATATAACGTTACGATGCCAGGCCTGGTTCTCCGGCACGGAAGGCTCGGGTGGGTTCAAGTCCTCGGCTTCCCAGACTGGGCGAACTATGAAGACCCGGAGTTAAGGAGATCTCCCGGCGGATATTTACGGTAGAAGTGTCCGAAGAGGTTGCATCATTCAGGGTAGTTGATAAGCCAGCATGGAGGGAGATGACTTAGCAGGCCACCATCTTCGCGGCAATGCATTTGCAGGTAGACGCAACGGTACGTCAGCCAGTCCCAATATGGCCAAGATCATTTCATCACGCCATTTTAAGCAAAGAGCATTTGTCGAACCTTATGTTGCAATGGGCTTGCATATCACACCTAAAGTGCGAGAACCAATGGGACTTACTCCAAAGCTGCTTTACTCATCCGGTGGGATGATGACGAGATTGGTTGCTGTTGAGGTCATGATAGTGCGGGGATCGTACATTATATTTAGTATGCAGTGTCTCCCTCAGAATGACAACAAACCCAAGACCCTCCAAGCAACAGATTACCACTCAATCAAGATGACTCCAGCCCCAATTGACCCCGCCATCAAAGATGTCGCTGAGCCTAGGAAGGACTCGCTCAAACTCCCGGCACCCGCACGAGAGAGACTTGAACAGGCCGGAATAGACTTATCGCAAGGGTATCCGTACCGCCCCTCTCGTCCTTTGTATCTCCAAGACGTATACAAGATCCGTGACCAGCCGCGAGACCATGTCGACGCGGGAGCCCGAGCAGACAAGTCGAAAAAGTCTCTTTTCTCTGCGGCGACGAAGGTCACCGACTTGACTGCTCACATTGGAACTGAGATTGAGGGCTTGCAATTGAAAGATCTCACAAATGAGCAGCGTGATGAGCTCGCCTTGCTTATTGCTGAACGAAGCGTCGTTTTCCTCAGAGACCAGGACCTGAGCCCTCAACAACAGAAACAGCTTGGTGAATGGTATGGAGAAGTCGAGGTTCATGTAAGTGGCATCATCTGCTGATGCTGTACGTTGTCGCTGACGTTTTTGCCACAGCCGCAAGTACCTCAAGTCCCTGGAGTTCCCGGCGTCACCGTCATCTGGGCAGATCTTCAAGCGACAGAACGCCCTGCCAGCTTCCGTCAACCGGGAGGTGCATCGAGATGGCATACGGACCTCGTCCATGAACGTCAGCCTGCTGGGATCACGCATTTGCACAACGATACAGTACCTACCATCGGTGGCGACACCCTGTGGGCAAGTGGCTACGGCGCTTATGAGAAACTCTCGCCGGAGTTCCGCAAGATCATCGACGGCCGGTTGGCCGTGTATAAGTCCGCACACCCGTATCTGGATCATGACAACCCAGAAGCGGGCCCGAAGCACATCGAACGAATCCACCCGTTAGTTCGAGTCCATCCCGCCACGGGGTGGAAGGCTCTATGGGTCAACAGGGCCTTCACCGACAGGATTGTGGGTCTAGACAAGGCCGAAAGTGATCTTATTCTAGGCTATTTGTTTGACGTCTATGAGAAGAACATCGACATCCAAGTACGATGGCGATGGACCCCCCGCACATCCGTTCTATGGGACAACCGGTATGTAACTGTGTGACACCGATACCGCTTCATGGTTCTCATAATTTCTAGTATCACGATCCACAATGCCAGCTGGGATTACAGCGGAAAGGAGCCGCGACACGGAACAAGAGTGACATCTCTGGCAGAGAAGCCTTTCTTTGATGCGGCAGCACCAACCCGCCGGCAGGCCCTTGGTTTGCTAGGTGAAAGTGAGAAAGAGGAACTCGAGGCGGCGAAGTAACGATGATTCCAAGTATCCACGAGAAAGCTGCTGGAAATTTACGTGAAAAGTCCAGTGATTGATACAAGTAATGGATGTTATCTTAACCCTGGTAATCTTAACATTGATGGTTGGATCCCTGGTTGAGGTCTCATAATTTGCAGAGAAGTGAATAATTGACCGAAGGGGGAATATTGTGTAGCATGTACCCTGAGGGTGTTTGGAGTACTATATGAGTTTGTAGAGGATTTCAGATCCTTATAGTGCTCGTTGCCCTTTTCAGTCATCTTCTTTGCGATACCAATGATATAATAATGCTCCTTCGTGTTATTGGTAAATGGGGTTTTGTAAAGTTTTGTCAAACTGAACAATAATTCAACCCATGAATCGGTAGATAAGAACATGCCTCATTCCTTGACTACGTAATTATTGTCCCCTAAAGCCTAGAGGTTTGCAACAAAAGTTTAAGATTTCTTCAGCAGTCGGCTAGTTGGAAAATTAGGTGGTCCTATCTATCATTTAACAAGACTTGTGACGGTCGTCGTATTGTGAGAAAAATATGACTTAAAGATAATAGACTGACAGACAATAACTAATCATAGGTAAATAGAATTTGATTGCGAGACATATGAGATTAAAGTCAAATACTGCCACAAATTACTTCCATTCCTCAGTTCTCGCTCGCTCGCACAGTGCCAGTAGAGTCCTTGCAGCCCACTCAAAGTTCTCGATGGTCAAGTAGATCTGCCCACTTATCCTACACCAAAACTCCCCTGCGTAAAACTTTATCGGAAGATAGGTTTCGTATTCGGCTGGCGTGAGCTCCTGCATCCACTTCGCAACATTTTGCCCACTGTTTGTGTCGATGTTGAGTTCCAGGAGCGTCAGGGGTAATCTCACGTTGACAAAGCAACAACGCCGGAACGAGCTTGACGAGCTGCCAAGGACATTCGTACCCAGGATTTCTGCCATTCTTGCTCCACCTTGACGTGCGATGTCTTCACAGTACTTACGAATGGCGGCTTCGCCTCCGCAGACCTCGGACCGGAACTTAAGTGCCAGGGGTATGCAGCAGTACGGCGTGTTGTCGGTTGTTGATACTTTCTCGAATAGCCGAATAAAGTAGCCACTAGGTGCCATCTTTGCTCGGTCCTCCTTGGTTTCGTAACCCCAAGACGTTGGAACAGAAGAAACGATCAACTTTTGGTTCCGGAATGGCACATACAGTACAGCGCATCCCCTGGGTACCATCAACCATCTACACCTGAAATCAGAGCTGACATCAGTATCAAGTTGGCTTGCACGTACTTGTAACAATTGCTGATCATGAAATCTGGCCCGACGTCACTGATGTGTGTCAGATCTATGTGGCCTACCCCGTGGGCGCCATCAATTAAACTCAGGATGCCGAGGCGTTTACAAGTCTCCACGAGTACCTCCCATGGAAAACGGGCACCTGGAAATGTAAGAACTGTATCAAACATGGCAACCTTTGCTCGTTTTCCTCGAGCCTCGAGGCCACTGACGGCAGAGCAAAATCGGCGTACGATCTCTTCATCTTCGATCGGATACGTGATATCGATCTGGTGGGATGCAATCGGGCAGATTTCTGATAGCGACTGAATGGTTTTCGCACATGCACCATAAATGGTTCCGAAATACAGAACAATGTCTTCTTGTTGGAACGGTATGTTGCGAAGCACCGTGTTTACGCCGGTCGTTGCATTTGGAACTAACACAACTTCGCCGGGGTCGGCACCCAGCAGAGGCGCAATGGCTGATCGGCTCTGTTTGAGGAGCTCAACGTAGGTATACCGGATGAAGGTGTCTGGCCGTGCCTCGCTTTCGGCCTGTAGCTGCCGTTGATACTTTTGTACCATTGTCGGGAAAGTTCCAAAGGACCCGTGGTTGAGAGGTTGATATCCCTCAGCGAAGGAGAAATGTTGCATGTGCATTTCGGCTCCAAAGGGCGACTTGGTAATGTTCAGCCATGGCGCGTCTGTCGGAGACATGTTATGAGTACGGTGGGCGCTGCGGTTGGCGATGAAGTCGGGAACGGGGAAACGGTAACTTCTATGTGGACCGGTAGAAGCAGTCGATGCGATGCTTGGATGCGATGCGATGCAGATGTTGCGATTTGGACGTGAGGGGATTGCAGACTGATAACATCTAATTATCATGCAGTATCACGTGCGTATTTATACATGTGCTTGGTATTACATATAAACAGGCCGCAGCCTCGCATCACTGTGCCACTTTGTGCCAACCCGCAACTCCATCACCCAGGCTCGTCACTTCTGTGAATCATGCTCCTCGAAACCATCAAGCATGGATCCGTTATCCATCACAGCAAGCATCATTGCCGTTA
The DNA here is from genome assembly GCA_013756995.1 of Neonectria neomacrospora. NCBI lineage: Eukaryota > Fungi > Ascomycota > Sordariomycetes > Hypocreales > Nectriaceae > Neonectria > Neonectria neomacrospora. The sequence goes on from JABSTB010000034.1 coordinate 60,632, forward strand.
CGACCATCACAGCCCAGGTCGTCAACATCCTTGCTCGGATTCGCGAGAACTCGGATTCGCTCCCCGGCCGCGTCTATGCACTAAACAACGAGATTCAGGACTTCAACGTCGTGTTGCACCAAGTCGCCATTGCGGTCGAGGAAAGAAGGATTTCAGGACGAGATGGCGATGGCGAGTCGACATTGTCCACCTTGCTGGGGCGTGGCGAGGCAGTTCTGATGGACCTGAAAGCAGTCCTCGACAGGCTCTTGTTAGCGGGGATGAAGAAACGAGAAGCCATTACGCGGGTTATCATGTGGAGGAGGGAACAAGGTCGAATTGGGTCTTTACAGGAGGATATCAAGCAGGTCAAGTCGAGTCTGAACATCCTGCTCGGCGCATCGAATTCGTAGGTCGCCAAGCCCTACTGGCTACAGGCATGAGAGACTCGACTAACGACTGTGCTGCAGACAAGACATGATGCACGTCCGGCTCCAACTTGAACACTTAAGTGTCCAGATCTCAGACTCTATAGAGCCAACCTCCTCAAAACCGGAAGTCCCTAGCAGCTTCGTGCAGATGCTCCTTCAGCAGCATCATTCCACAATAGAGGAGGCGTTAGCTCAGCAATACTCTCAAGTCGATGAACGCCTCGACAGAGTGGAGACATTGCTTCGGACTCAAGCAACCAAGATACATGCCTCGCAAGCCTCGCAAATCGGACCTTTCTACAACGCCTCGATTCCGCCAGCAAGAAGACGTTTGGTTCGAGCGGTGAGCCCGGCCTTGGCGGCCCGTATCCAAGCAAACTCTGCGTCTGTTGGGATACGACTACGGCAGGCTCGAGCGACTTGCCAAACGGCCTGCATTTGCTCCTGTCACTTTGTTTCGAACCGACATACGCCCTCTTTCATAGATCGCATGCTCGGTCGGCTCTTCCTGGGGTATAGCGGCTTGCCATTGCTAAGCGGCAAGTGCGATTCGGCAAGCTGCGTCAGGAAGCAGATCCCTACACTCGACGTTGAATACTGGTTCCCTCTCGGCTTCTGTTGGTCCCAGATAGTTCAAATCCATCTTGCATACGAGGCTAATGCTGGACCCTCACTTCAGCTTCGGACTCTAAGACGAGTTCCGGACTCTTCGCAATGTGTGAGCTTTGCGCTTGATGGGAATATCGAAGGTCTAAAGAGTCTGTTCATCCAGGGTCGCGCTTCACCCCAAGATGTTAGTTCGACACGAGGCTATTCACTCCTCCGAGTAAGCGATCTCCGCCTTGACCTCGACTCGGAGACTAATAACAGACGCGGTGGGCATTATACGGACAACAGTACGAGACTTGCAAGTTTCTCATGGCAGCGGGAGCGGATCCGACCTACAGGTACCACGCATTACAAGTGTTTCAATGAGCAAGTGCTGACAGCGGCTACATGCAGACCGATTGCGAAAAGCGATGACTGTCCAAGCGACAAAGCCGGAGACATTGTTCTTCGGGGTCGCATTTCGCAAGAGGTTATCGACATCCTCCGGGTCATATCCGAAGGCAGCGATTATATCGAACGTCAGAACTTCGCTCGTATCCATAAGATTGTCCTCGGTCTCTGCGGTGGAAATCTAGACGAGGAAATACGTCAACATCCTCAAGACGTCGATTATCCGGACGCAACTGGACGGACGGCACTTCAATGGGCGGCCGCTCGAGGCGATGAACGCGGCGTGGTTACTCTTCTCAGTTGGGGCGCCGATCCAAATAATATGGACAAGAAGCTCAACACCCCCTTGACCCTAGCTGCCAACCAAAACCAGACGGTGTGCGTCCGTCTTCTCCTCGAAGCCGGGGCACTGCCGGACCCCGAGCTGCCGCGCGGTGTGAAATTCGGCACACCCCTCAACTGCGCCGCTCGCAATGCCTCGGACCCTGTGCTCATGAAGACATTTCTAGACTTTAACGCAAACATCGAAGCGAGTGGCGTCGACGGTGTCACTCCTTTGCTGCATGTCGCAAGAGGCAACAGCGCCACGCATGCCATGCTCCTCCTTGAATACGGTGCAAATATCAACGCAACCTCCAAAAGCGGTCAGACGCCTCTCATGGCAGCTATCCAGTACAACAATCATGCCGTGCTCAAACTTCTCCTTGAGCGCTGGTCCGAGTACAGCGAGTGCCCGAGACTAAAGGGGCCCAATCTTCTAGAAATAGTAGCTCAATACGCTGATGCTGAGACGATACTGCTCCTTACAGCAGCAGAACACCTCCGAGCGCGCGCAGACAGCTCATATATCCTGAATCATTACAGGCAAGTCCTAGACGGACGTGGCGATGCGTCCGAGAAGCTTAGCACGACATTTGAAGATCTTATATCTATCCTGCGGATGGAGACTGAGCAGCATGGCAACATTGATGACCGAATGGAGTCTGGCCTTCTGAATTCGGCAGGCTTTCGAACTAGTTCCGAGGAGGACACAGACTCAGATACATTGCTCTTTGAGGATGCGAAGGAGAGCTTACTTCATTGAACCCGAAGTATGACTTGTTAAACACACGGCGCCCATGACCTTTGAAAATGGCTCTTTTTTGGCATCCTTTTATTTTTTTTAATATGTTTATATATCCGCCGTCATCAGTTGTACATCTCATGCTTCGCAAGAAAACTACCAATGTGGATATTTATCAAACACGTCCAACACTTCAGACACATCCCTCATCTTCGCTCTCTCTCTCTGATCCCTTCCATACTTATCTACCATTCTCCTCGCACCATGCGTCAGGAGATACTCAACTGTTTCGACGTTTCCCTTATCAACTGCGATGTGTAGCGGGGTCTCCGTACAGTCACTGCCATCGTGGCATGACGGATTCCATTCCCTTGGATCGTAGTCGCCCGCCTTCCACCAAGTCGTCCCATCGTTGACCTCCATTCCGCCTATTTCGACGAGTAGTCGCATCACCTCTAGGCCGTCAGACCCAGTTCTAGAAGCGGCGTATTTGACCAGTACCGGATCTCCCGGCCACTTCGGGTATGGTGGTATGTTAGTGTAGAGGGTCCGTGGGATGTGACAGAAATAGGATCGCAGGTTCGAGCTCGGAAGATCCCGGACACAAGAGCTCAAAGTTCCACCAACAGTATTTATCACAGTACCCTGAGCCCCGTCCGCTGAGTTTGACGTCTCTACATCCTTCCGTGGGCGTTGATATGCTGAGATCCAACCAGCGCGCTCAAGAGCATCCCATCCTGTTGCTGGAAGAGTCGGCTCGAGGTAAGCGATTGTATGTGACAGGCAAGCGGTAAAGATGTTACGCGAGGGGAGCGTAAATCTCGTTAGGTCAACGAGGACATCGTAGTTGTAGTGCTTAATTGCAACTGCGACGAGGATGTGCAGTAAAGAGGGCGTCTCGAATGCGGAAGTCCCAGTTTCTTCCTTCATCCAAGTATCCATGCCTTCAACCATGTTGTATGTGCCTGTGACACATCGGTTCAAGAGCTTGACGAAGAATTTATTGCCTACATCGCATCATAAGCTCTGTGCTACATCGTGCGGCATTTTTGGCCCATTTTACGAGACCTTACCTAGGATCTTGTCCTTCCTTTCAACATCCGCAGCGTAAAGGACGAAGGCAGCCGCAACGAGATCTTGCCCAGCTGTCGCAATGATTTCGTGCGCATCAAAAGTATTTTCAGTTGATAAGCAATCGATTGAGTTGCAGAAGTACGTCCACAATGTTACCGTACCGAGAGGGTCCGCCTCCGCCTGCTTCAAGCGGTCAGGAGGAAGCGGCTTATCGTATCGATTTGGCAATGGAGCCATTCTCAATCATCCGCTGCCAGGTGCCAACAAGTTATAAGAAACGATGTAGGAGTGGTATCAAGAAGGGAGGAGATCAGGCTTGTTTGGGAGAAGTAGCAACGGGAGGGAACCAGACGCGCCATATTTGTTAGCCCCTCTCCATGCAAGGGTAGCGCTTCTAATTAGGGCAGAAGACAAATCTCAATCCTGCAGAATGAAAAGCCACACCTAGACTATCCCTATCTTTAATCACCACTATCGCTGTGAGTCTACACCGCATCTAGAATAGTTCATGGGCGAGAATTTATCAAATTTCAGCTACATTTAGATCAGAGAATGATGAGTTCTTAGCAATAAAAACAGTATACTAGAGGAAACCAAGATGATCACAAACATTGGATAATATCATACTTGCGGTAGCCAGTCGTAAAAGCAAATCTCATAGGACGAGGGCGCAACAGTTCGAACTCTTCTCACCTCTGACCACACAACACACTAATTGCACCTATTTTGTGCACCTCGACCGCAGATAACAAGAAGCTTGCTATTGATCGGTTCTTGGCCGACTACAGTATTGACTTCAATTGTCAGTTCTTAAATTGAGCAGACTCGATCTGCATTGGCTTGAGTTGTGCGTTGCACAAGGGTTCAATATCTTCTTCGCACGTCAATCCACCAGGACTGAACTATAAACTAAATGCCAATAGATGCAACCCAGTGCGACATGCGCGACGTTGCAACGTGATTACGGGTTTCTGTCGACTGAATTCGTCTCCTGGAATCCAGTTATTCACCCGTCTTGCAACACCATGGCCTCGCTCAAGGGTTGAACCGTCTGCGTTTTGTAAGTCCATGTTGCACTAGGTTTTTAGTCTCAGTTGCTCATGGAACTAACAATGAGAACTAGGCCACCAAGGGATGGCTCTTACGGTGGAGGCCCTGACGTTACTTGGTCAGGTTTATGGACTAGGCCATCAGGCTCGTGGGTTGCTGGCCCGACAGTAGGGACAGACACGCCCAACAATACCATCCCGGTCATTGTGACGGCCATTCCGGCAATAACCGGCATAGGAAACAGTACTTCTGTCGAAGAATGCGTCAAGTATATCAAGTGGTGTCCCATTGATGATGAATCCGTCGAGGGCTTTGAATGGGAGCTCCTGGATGACGATTACCAGTCAATCCTAGAGCCATATTGATCTCCAGAACCCACTGGAGAACCACTTTCGAGTACCTCGTTGCCTTCGAGCTGTCTTCCAAGCGTAACTATGGAGCTAGAATAAGCCAACGACGTTTCGGGGTTGGTTTACGGTGCTGGTTGGTTGAAGATGACCCTTTCTTGTGATTAGTTAGGAGATGTTTAAGATAAAGGACTTTGTGCAAGTCAAAGTTAATCTCATTTGTCTATCAACACAATTTGCCATATTTTCTCTGATCTTTCCCGTCTGTTGAGTCGCAAGTGTACCTCCAACCATGTGTGAATGATCAACGTTCCTCAGAAAGTCCACGGTATCTCCTCCCATGGCCATCCTTGTTGCAGCTCAGGGTATAGCAATCGATAGCCTCCGACAGGGCGAAGCCACCAAGAAATCCACCACACATGGGTTCCAGCTGCTCAGGTTCTATCTTGTTATTCCAAACACAATTTCCATAGGAATCAAGCCACATGATCTTCAGTAGGTTCTCTTCGATGCCTTCTGCATCTGCCACCAGCAGGAGCGTGTGTGCTTTGATGTCTGCATATCTCAGCGCGTCAAAGGACGCCTCTCCATCCCTGTCAGGTTGCTCCGCTGGGTCCGTGTCAAAAAGAGAAGGGAGGCGAGTGACCATGATTTTGAGTATGGCATTCCTGTCATAGCCCGGGCCGGTATCATAGAGAAGTACGTCATCTAGATACATGTCGGCATGTTCTGGGATTACGTCAAACGCCTCCCCTATGTCGCAGTCATGTTTGAACTGCTGATACTGGGCCTCCAAGGTAGGGTCATAGCATACTCTCACCCAAACCGGAGTGGTAAAGTCACTCTCAACCAGGGCACTGACATTACGCTCCTGATTAGTTTGGTGAGGCTTCAGAACCCGTGCAATGTTTTCTGGCGTAAGCAAGGGTCCGTATTTGCCGGATTTATCCTTAAGGTCGCTGGCCAAATCATGGTAGTCCTGAGACTCGTATTAGCTCGCGGTGTTTCCATTGAGGGAAAAGCAAGATTGCACGAACCCTGCGCTCGGTGAGCGGTCGCGATAGATACTCCATGACCAGGGTGTTCCATTGGCGTTGATCATTCGCTGCTGGCTCTGTGTAGTCCCATTTCTCCTGTAATTAGGACGGCCCAATCAGCCATGATCTCATCTGGTTTCCAACGGCACCTACCAGAGCGAAGAGGTCAAAAGGACGACTGCCATACTGGGCGAGAGGAAGCAGTGGTGACATCCTTTCCAAAACGAAATGAATGAGGAGAAAGCGGGTCTTGTTGTCGACTGTCTTGTGTAGAGTAAACTTAGATGAATTGAGATAGAGACTGGGCGACCAACAACTGAGGGTTATGTAGGCATCACAGAATCCCCAACCTCCCGACGAAAAGTTTACTGGAAGTACCACGGTGTAAAGAGAACAGTTGTCTCTCTAGGCCACCGACTCAATGAATCCTTCGCGCTGCACTAGGCAGACTGCTGATGCCAGGGAACCTTAAAACGAGCTTACGCAGGCCTACGGCTTGACTGTAGCCTAATAGCGCCTCAGGCATCAATACTAAACAACTAGCCGATCATACGAGAGAAAACTCCATCTACACCTTAATTAATCCAACTATCTTTATACGACGATTCTTCTCTTCTAATACGTCTTGCCTTCATTCATTTCGCCCGTAAAAGGCACCGCCTTTCCTATTTAATCATGGAAAACGTCACGCCCACTCAAAAAGCCCAGCTACACGAGGTCGCCGAGCTCATGCTGGAGATCTATGAAACCCTCGCACGAATGCGATATCTTGACCCTGCTTGGATTCAACCAGGCCCTCACAATATTGAAACCCTCATTCCCATGTATCGCTCCCATGGCTTGGACGACTCCATGATCTATCTCTACAGCATCCTCCCTTACGTTGATAATGCTGGCACAGAAGGGCTCGATTTCTTCCAGGGCGGTGGGTTTGCCGACTTTCGCACGGCTGCCGACGTGGAACAGAGCCGTGATCCGTTCTACGCGGATTCGAAGGAAGATGCCATGCGACCATGGATGACACCTCTGTCCATACTGGGAAATCACAAATGTGTGATTATTTACAGTGCTAAGAAACACTGCATTTGGATACTTGATCAAGAATCCGGGCGCTCATACGACCACGGACTTCGAGGCCTACCTACTGAATGCATCCCGAAAGAGGACAGCGAGGAAGAAGGAAGCGACTGGGAGACGGAAGAAGGTGAGAGTGGGGGAGAAGAGGGTGACGGTGAGCAAGGAACAGGGAGGAGTGAGGAAGACATAAAGGACAGTGATGAAGAAAATGACGAGAGTAAGCAAGGGACTGACAACAGAGAGCAAGGTACAGCAGGAAGTGAGGAAGACGCAGAAGACAGCGATGAAGACATGGAAGACAGCGAAGGAATTTACGACGAGGCGGAGAGTCGGCCGGCCGGCGAAGTCTTGCGTGACATCATACGATGGTACCACGATCTTACAGAAACGCCCGGCGGCGGCGAGAATTCCGGGTCTCAGTGGGAAAAAGAGACCATCAAACCTCTATACCGCAAACACGGCTGGCCTGGAGATGACTTTGACGGTGATGCTTTCCTGATGGACCTGGTACGGGCAGACGCTGCCCGCTCAGCCGAGTGGGCTGCGGAGGAACCACTACGCAAGGTGGCAGAGCTCGAGGGTTGGCTACAACACGACGACAGCTCATTCAATCGGCAGCTGCAAGATAGACTGGCAGCTGCAAAAACTGTCGATGAAGAGTGGCTTGCGCGTTGGGAACTGTGGCAGGTCGAGAGAGGCGATGAACGGGTGGCGAGGCAACGCATCGAGACAGGGAAAACTGCTGCTCGGCTTTGTCCAGATGGACAAGCCCAGAGGCCCGAAGACTTGCCCCTGTGGGAGCTGGAACAGCTCAAGGGTGAGAATTTGTGGCAGCAGGAGAACCTGGAGAGAGTACGGCAAGAGACAAGAGAGATCCAGCAATCTGAACAGGAGGGTGGCAGAGCGGTGCGACTCAGACTTCGCCACGCTGAGCAGCAAGCCTTGATCTATCAGAAGGCGTACGAGGCGTCTAAGATGGACGCCGAGCGTCTCTGTCCCGGAAAGACATTCAAACTTGCCACTGGGTTTGAGAATGTGGACAGGCGAAGTGTCACACAGCAAGTTGAGGAGCTAGCCCAGGATGAAGAGTCTGCACAGCGAGAAGTAGAAGACACCCAAGCGTGGATGGCTCAGTTACCTGATGGTGCAGACCAAGCGAGAGCATTGGCTGAGGATAATATTCAGAAGATGGAAAGCTTGAGGCAAGGTTATACGACGAGGCGCAGAGCACTAGCTGAGACGGCGAAGCAAGAATAATGGGCAATGTTAAGATGGATGACACATAACCCGATACTCCATAATGTCTTCTTCATTCACCTCTATGCTCTTTCACTGTTGAGTACCGCTATACTTGGAGATGAAACTTAATCACATTAAAATACATGTCCCTTTCTAGAGCTGAGCTCCTGCTGCTCTAAGCTAAACTGTCGCTGAGCTTTGGGTTGAGGTGCCTGGAGAGTCCCACTTTTGGGATCGCAGACCCCTGTAAAGGATTAGATCTGGGACAACGTCCGCCATATCCTCGTGCAGCAGAACTGTAGCGTCGCCTCATCCACACGGCCTACACAAAAAAAGGCAAACACGAGTCTAGCGGTATGTCGACGGCCAATGTCATCTTCGACGACTACATGACTATCACTATCGAGGGGCCCAGATGCCTGTGAATGGGTAGCGTCTTTACCCGTCATCCCCAAGCCGACAACCAACATAGCAAAATAATTGCATCATGAAATAGGATCGCAAAAGTGTTTACAGGGCTTGGAGAACGAGTCTGAAGAACAACCACAGTTATGCTGGGAACTCGGGAGCTGGCAAACCCCCGCGAGAAGTCGAAGCCAACCACTGCTCCGCAACTAGTCATGCCGAAGCCTAGCAGAACTTGTTATGCCGATGAGACTTGGCTCCTCGTGGGCAACAGGCGTGAAGAAATGGATACGAGCGGAAGAGCTTGTATCATGCGGCCCGTAAACAGACGGTAGTCTTAACCGACGGGACCGAGTCGGCTATTGAGGTCATAATCACCTAAAAGCAGGCCCATAATCAATATGCTAAGGGGAGAACATTAAAAATTGTCCATACCTCTCAAGTCATATTCGTTTTCTCTTATTACTTATATGCTCAAGGGGGTTTCCCTTGCTAGAAAGCTGGGTAAGTGAGGATTATAAAGTACCAAGCTATACAGTCCCATTATTTACCCTAGAAAGGAAGACGGCTAAAACAATTTCATGATTCCTCTACAGCCCTTGCTCACTTATAGAAGAACAAGTAGTAAGAAGGACGGGTGAATCGCTTTAAACGAGCGCTAGCCAAGAAGTATACTCCAATATATGTACTCGAGAGAATAGAGAAAACCCATCAGACTATCACATAGCCTGCACCAAGGGTTGATTTCACAACTTCTGTTTCAACGGCCGGTTACCCTTGTCCCCGCTCACTATTCCCGGCAACGCTGGATATTCTTCGGCTGTCACCTGACACCTCCTAAGGATTGATTTTCCAACTTCCCTTCAACATTTAGCTCTCTCCCCCTTCAAGCACCATTTCTCAACCATATCGCATCCATGGAGTCGACTTGCGCTCTGTGTGGCGTTCTGCTTTCTGCACAAACTCAACAGAAATGGATGAAAGAATTTCGGACCGGTAAGTGACTCTGTTTTTATCAGCCGGCTCATCTTCTAACTGATCAAGTGTACACGGAAGATGACGATTGGGGAGGGATCAGACTCTCTGGGATCAGTACATTCACTGAACTCTATCCCAGCATCCCAGTGGACCCTCAGAATCGATATTCTGATCAGAATATCCATCTAAATTCCATTGTCGATGTGTCAGTGCATATCCGATCATTCAAACACATAATTAACCCGGATCCATCCTCTGACCCAGATCCATTCTGGGGATTTGGTTTTCACTCGGCCTACTAGGACCTCCTTACTGCCTGATTCCAACCCCGCCTCCAAGATCTTTTCTATGTGTGCTTGTCCATGCGCGTTGACATAGGTGGCATTCTTGACTGGGGTCATGAGTACGGGGGAGCAGCATACCGCCCTCCAAGTAATACTCCTCAGCTAAAACTCCACAGTTGGACTGAATCTCCCTTAGAAGGATTTAGATGCAATCCTTGCGATTTCACTGCTATCCAGAAGTTTTTCCACTCTACAGTCAGTCTGGAACGCGGTGAAGGTGCCAATCCGACCCTTTCGGGCACGATCAACATGGATAGCGATATCTTCAAACGTCTACCCCCAGAAATCCTGCAAGAGATCATCGTCAGCCTCCCTTCGACGGATATTGTGTGTCTACGAGAGGCTTCGCCCGTTTTTGCCAATCTTGGCTTTTCCGAAACCTTCTAGGCTTCCAGGTTCCAGAGAGGACACGAATATCACTACATATTCGAAACCTCTCGGTCTCGCCCTACTTCATGGAGATCACTCTATTTTTCGATACACTCTTTGGCACCATTGATCCCAAGCCTGATGAATCGAAAACGTATTTGGGGCCTGGACTTGCAGTTGGAGAGCTTGTTGACGCAAGTTTCCGGTGTCTCCTGCCAAGGGAATACCCTCAAGTCCTTTTACGAGCCAAATGGAGAGGAAGACATGCTCAAATGGCACACTGCTAGCCGTGGTATGAGAGGGCCTGAAAGTTCCTTTGCCGTGGGATGCAGACCCTTGCGCACCCAGGCTGTCCGGTTTACAACAGCCCTTGAAGTCCAGGATCTTTGGGTATCGTTTGTTCAGATGGGCAGTGGCTCATTTGTTTCTGGCCTCCGGTTCATGGAAAAAGATGGGCAAGTCACTTCTTTTGGTTATATCCACTCCGATAGGGAGGTTCGAATTCGGTTTTCGCACGCCCAACATGAATCTTCATATGGCATCTCCGGGTGGCAAATAGCTCTCGATCCATTAGGGTTTAAGGCCATCGCTGTGATAACTGACGACTGCACTGTGTCTTGCTGGGCAGGCGAGTCTGAAAATACCCCCAAATGGTGCTTGAGAGGGCCAGGGCAAAGTATCACATCAGTCAAGGCAGAATTTGACGTAAGTGCCTTCTCTATACCTGTCTTCTTCTCTGGTGCTTTCAGGTTTAAATCTGACCAATTCCCAGGCTTTGAAGCTCGTCTCTCTCAGCAGGAATATCACGCCAGAGACCCAACTGGATTGCAGCTTATTATGGCGAAACAGCTGTCTCTGGAGCCCTGAGATACCTCCCGATCACCTCTTCTTCAACGGGACCGATGATAAATTCCCGTTCTACGCGTACCAAAATTTGCCTTTGCCCTTTTCAACATTGATGTTCGGTGGTTCAGATGGCCAACATCTGGCTCAACTCGTCGAGATTGTGGTACATATCTTTGACGTGGACAAATTCACCGGTTTCGAGTTTCTGTACACGGATTCTGCCAAGAACCAAAGTATCGGAGAACTCGGCCCATATTCCGATGACAGGAGGAGAATGTGTGCTCCATCGGACGATTTTCGACTGTCAATGTCCATCGATGGGCCTGGTGGGGAGATGATCCAGGACGTGGAAGTTCAACAACGAATACAGACATATTTTTATGGATTGAGGGTAAGTGGCTTCTTTCATGTCATCAGGTTCCCCACGCTTATTCGCTCGCCAGATTCGAACCAATCGCGGAAGGGAAATGTCGTTTCCCCCTCCACTGGCTCGCGGAGACGATAAGTGGACTTCTGTTCAGCCATCTGGTGCTACGGTTGTTGGCTTCTACTTGATTCCTGTGAGTCTGTTGACACTTATTTTATCCGGACACCTAACTGATTATTGAAGAAATCTCCTCTCCGGGGCATAGGATTAATGTCCCTACACCCTAATCGAATCGGGACTGAGACGGATTAAACGCTGGCTGGAGTTTCATCTTCGAAATGCTGCTGTAGAGGCATACTTCCCCTATTGGGACGGCAGATTATTTTTGAAGAAGCGCTATCATGTTGTATTTTATCACGAGCATTCTGATATATGACTAGGCTTATATGAGTGGGATCATTAATGGCCATTCCCATCTAGCCACGTTCTCCTTTCAGTTTCTCTACCTCGTTATATATTACGTTCTCAACCTAAGCAATCTCCAAGAGGCTGCGGGATGACAATGGCTGTGTCGGAAGCTGGGTGAGAGGACGTAGAAGCCATCCGGTCTTTACGAGGGTTCCGCCCGCTGGAGAAACCAATTTCCTTCATAACGTGACGGCGGATCTTCCTGTAGTCCGATCTTTCATCTCGTCTGGATGGTTAACCATGACCCCGTATTGTTGAGGGTGATAGCCTCCCCCTTCGATGTCATCCCCTCTTCCTATGTCACGTCACGTACAGATTCACACCTAAAGCAATACCATCAATCATCATGGCTACTACTACTGTGTTGGCGAGGGTGACCTAAGACGGCCAGCAGGGGAAAGATGGACCTAGCAGTGGGATTAAGAGCAAGTAGAGGACTGCTCAGGGGAAAGGGTGAGCAGAAAGCTGATGAGGGCTGATGCACTGCTAAACAGAGATTGAGCCGGGGAGCGAGGAGGCCCAAAGCGTTCACGCACGCTGAACAAGATATCACTTGAGTTTCGTCTCAGGAAATCAAGATATCATCCAACTTGATATGCCCGTAGATGATCCCGCAAATTGCTAGACCCATCAATCTACAGGTGACGTTACCAATGAGAGCCTTATTATCACCAAGTGGTATGTATCTGTCACGAGAATAACCTCTTTTATGCAAGCATCACAACACGAGACTAGTATAGACTGAGAGTTCGAATGGCTCTAACGACGACTGTCAAGCTGTAGTGTTCCAAAGTACAAGAATAGCATCTATAACGTGTATCGGAAGCTAGTGTTCTGAATATCCGTCAGGTCCTCGTGCTCAACAGCCAATCCAGCCTCAATCACGTTCTTTGGTTTGCCGAACTTCTCATCTCTCCTCTTATTCTCTAAAACACAGACCAGGGCGTACGCAATGCCGCAGGAAGCCATGACAGCAAACGAGCATAACAGAGCCCCGATGCCAAGTTGGTAACGGGGAGCCTGCGCCTCGCGAAAGAATTGCGGACCAACGATGTTACCTAGGGCTATTTTTTGTCAGCGTAAGGCATAAATCAAGTGTAGCAGAGAGACAAACCGTAAAAGATGGCTATAGACGCAGACACAAAACTCTTCTTAGTCGTTCCCGAATTGTTCGACGTCTGCAGGCTCACCGCCATGATAAATGGGGGATTGTAGAACCCCATCAAATACACGCCCGCTAAGCTAGCATTCCGTTGGACCGTTGCGTCGAGAACATGAACCATGATCGCGCCGGCCAATGCAATGCACGAGGAAAGCACCCAAAAGAAGCATCTTAGGTTGGGGATAAACAGAGTGACTGCCGAAAAGCTCGCCTGAGCGACCATTGCAATGGCGGCTTGAGGCGTTGCCATCAAAGCAGTCCTGCTCTGAGAGAAGCCGTACCCAGCGATGATAAGGGGGTTGAAGTTGGTGATGCTGGCGTTGGTGATGGCATAGGCGAAGACGCCAAGGGAAGAGATCAGCCACTTGGGGTCGAGAAGGGCTTCTTTTATGTGTGCAACGTTCAGTGTCTGTAGGCTCAAAATTAGTAAATTCAAACAAGGATGGCTTCACAACTCACTTTGCTCTGCTTCACGCCGGTTTGGTTGTCTGCAAGTCGGAGAACTGCGAGTTCCTTCTCTTCGGAATTCAGAAACCACGCATTATCCGGGCTATCGGGCAGTAGAACCAAGGTCGCAATGCCCATTAATACGGTAACGGCCCCGTAAATGATAAAGATGTACTGGTTTTGAAGATCAGCCTCGCGAAACAATCAGTTGACGACAAACATGGACAAACCTTCCAGGTTGACAAAGGGCCGTCGATTTTGCCAATGGCATACGACAAAATGCCACCAAATACGCCCGCGAATGTGTTGCACCAGAACGCAGTCCTCAACGGCTGCTCCTCGCGCCGGTACCACATCGAGTTCAAGAGCATCATGCAGGGGAGTAAGCTTGCTTCAAAAACGCCCAGGAAGAATCGGATGGTCGCAATACCGCCAAAGTTATGACAGGTGGAAATAAGACATAGAGCAACGCCCCATGCGGTGAGACAGCCTCCAATATATTTTCCCAGCGGTACTCGTGTCATTAGCCAGAGGTTGGGGAACTCGGCAAAGAGGTATCCGAAGTAGAATATGCTGCCCAGCCAGCTGTATTCTTGGCCCACGAGGTGAGTATCGTCCTTTAGACCCCATACCGCAGCGAATGACAAGGCATTCTATTCTTAGTGGTTAGCCAGGGAGTCTTCATGCCAGCAGCAGATGCATAAAGTACCTTATCTAGAAAGCCTAGCGTCATGGCAATGGTCAAAAGCGGCAGAACGACAGCATCGGTTTTGAGGACCACCCGCCGAGCTTTGCGACGATCAATTACCACTTGCTCGCCCTCGCTCTTTTGTTTCACCTCTTGCTCCATGTTTCAGCAGAAAATCGTACTTTCAATTCTTGGCGATGTATAAACCAAGCCACGCAGATTGGTCCGATTCTGAGTGCATCTAGAATTTCAGGGTCGACATGCAGTAGGCAATATAAATCAACAGTGTTGGTCAAAGCACCAAGCACGCCATCGCAACAAGAATTGTGCATTGTCCTGGGTCCTCATATATTAGGTAAATAGAGTAGTATTACCAGGTTAAATAGTGGACATCATATCTAATAAGGACCCAGTTCTCTCAAAGATAAGATCTCCCACGGAGTAACGGCAAGCTTTGGTGTTGGGATTTACAGAGCTTTCGACAGGGAACGTCATTCCCCTGGATTTGGCCGAAGCTAATTCTCCTTGAGGTATCGTTTCGATCACGCCATGGCACTAGTCTCCATAAATGTCGTTGCATGCCACGTACCTTTCATCGAGCTTGTGATGGAAGGGCCGTTTGGATTGATTTTTGCCTGCTTTTTTATCTCCATTGAGTTGTTAGTTGAAAAAAAGCCGCTCGGACATATCAGCTAAGATGGATTCTTAGACGGTCGACGATGTGTCTTGTTCCCTGAATACCTAGAGTAGTCTACTGATTGAGAATGAACCCATCTTTGCCAATTCGGTCCTCGTTCTCCACAATACAAGTGCTTGTCCCCGTGTAGTAAGCATGACCACTGACTTGAACCTCAACTCCCTTCATCGTAGAGCCATCCCTGCATGAAACGTCCACTTGGCGCAAAGTCTTTCCAACGAATCCGTGTTCCCTGCCGTGGTTCTTTGTCAAGATTGAGTGGTATGTCCATGACCGTCCAACTCCAAGCTCGCCCTTGAAATACTTGATGGTATTCCGTGCAGCTACCACGCTCCCCGTCGGCGACCGATCCAGATGCTGATCGCCAAAGAGATAGAATCCCGTCTCTGCACCATCCGTGCCCTCTGCACGAGATCCCGTGTTTTGATCTTCAACCATGATACCAAAGACGACATTGTCGTTCTCGTTGGATGTTCTCAGGAATGATTTAACATGAGCTGAGTTGTTCAAGGCTGATTTGAGCTGTTTAGTAGCAAAACCAAGGGCGTGGAAGTCAATGACCGCCGTGAAAGTGTCGGCTGGAAATCCCAGCTCCGCGAGGTTGATATGACAGCTCACAGCGCTTGCCTGCGCGAGTGATACCACTACACTGAGGCGGCCTTTGAGCTCTGGCCAACGATACTCCTCGGGGATGTCAGCGATGAGATCAATGGCTAAAGCAAAAGCTGGAATAGCAACGAAGCTAACAGGACGCGCGGGGTCTGAGCGAGCGCCATCATCGATTGCCGGGACATCACTCTTGACTAAACCGCCTGGAGTATGCAAATCGACTTGGACACTCTTTGTTTCCGCATTATAAACGAGCTCTTTTCGCCTTGGAAAGATGGTCGTATCGTGTAAGTCGACAAGGAGCCGACACACGGCAATGGTGGCATGCCCGCACATGTTGCTATATCCTTCGCCGTGCAGAAAGAGTACGCCCATGTGTGCTTCTCCGGACGTCGTGCGTTCAGTTTCTGGCCGAAGTACAGCCCCGTACATGCCGGAATGTCCCCTCGGTTCCTGCAACAAGCGCTCGCGAATGTGGTCATGGTGGTCCTTTGCTTGCGTCCTCTGTTCAAGCAGGCTTCCTGAGAGCGGCGGGTACCCTTTGGTAACAATTCTGGTAGGCATTCCCGCCGTGTGCATGTCCACACATGAGAGCGGCTCGTGATCAAGACTGTAAAAGTGTGTCGGGAGTGTCATAGTGTCTGTCAGACTACTACATTATTAGTGTGGCATCACCTCATGATGTGGGTATTGATACTTACTAGTAGATCACCGTGGTGTTTGGAAGATATATGAAGACGTTGGACTAGCAACGTTCACGCCTAGCGATGACTTGACAGAGAGGACAGCTCGCGTGTAGTAAGCTAGGGGAGCTTTAGCTCAAGATTCGGTTAGAAGGGACTCTAAGAGAGGTTTCAACAGCTAGCTGGTTATTTATGAAGAGTTTATGAAGTTAGATTCATAGGAGAAAAGAGAATCCCCGTCGGCGGCCCTAGACCCACTCTACAATAAATCCCGCAAGCATAAAATGTTTAGATGCTAGTCTTCCAAGGTCGTTCCTCATGGCGAATAACATAGCCTTCATGATGCTAAAGGCCTAACAATCGTGTTTCAATTGAGACCTACCCCCGAGGCCGCGAGTGTCGCGTAAAACAACTTCGTTCTTCCCATGATGATCATTCGGCCATCCCCGGCGAACTGGAAGTTGGCCGCGTTGATACCCGTGTAGATCTTTCCGATGAGCTTTCCTGAAGGGTTCCAAACGTGCACGCCGTCTCCACAGCCTGCGTACACGTTGCCTTTCGAATCGCAGTGAATACCTGCAATCAAACCAAGTCAGAGACAACTAAGTCGAAGCCGATCGGGATCGGTATGCATCTTGTGTTGGTATAGGTGCATGATAGGGCCAAACTTACCGTCGGGAAGACGCGCCGCAACATACGCAAATGTCTTGCGGTTTTCCCATGTACCATCCTCTTGCACATCAAAGCGATAACTAATTGCGATGGTTAGCTTTGGTCCCCAAGCTTCATTTAATATGGCAAAGCATAACATGATGATGAATGACTGACATCGAAGAGGGCCGGGTAAAGTTCAAACCAAACAACCCGTTGCTGAGCCCAGTGTCTGTAACATAGGCGAAAGACCCATCAGGTGAGAATGTAAGGCCTGTCGTTCGTATTTGTCAGTAAGTAACACAAAGGATGCTTGATATCTCTCCGTGAGTCAAGTACACTCACCATTTGGGGATACAAAGCCATCAGCTACTACAGTCAAAGCACCAGTCTCCTCATTCAAACGATAGACTTGGTTTGGGAAGCCTGGCTCGGGGCGGAAGTACTGCCAGTAGCCGTACATGGTATCGGTGAAGTAAATATCCCCGTTACGAGGGTTGATGGAGACGTCATTGAGCGAGTTGAACTGTCTGCCGAAATAATTGTTTACCAGGGCTGGAATGTGTAAGTAGATTAAAATGACGACGCAATTCAGTGGATAGGTGCCCTACCAGTCGTGTTGTAGGGCTCCTCAGGATTCATGAGGTAGAGGGTGGAGGGAATGTTGTCTCCCTGGCCTTCGCCTGCAAAGATGATCTGGCCCTTGTAGTTCGTACCACCTGTTTCCTTGTCAGTTCATATCCCTATGCTTCCATCGACTGAAGTTTACCGTTTGGGTTGATAACCTGCGGCGTAGATGGTACGACGGTTATTTTTACTTCGCTCTCAGTATGGGACCCATTCCTCATGGCATCGGCCTCCGCCAGGGAAATCTTCTGAATGACAGATGACTTCTTGAGGCCAGTTCCAGCCGCAGGATCGCCGGCATTTTGAACAAAGAACACCTCCTCGGTGGGGGGGTACCTTGGCATATAGTGTTAGCCCAGTTCGCCAGCTAGGAAATAGTCAACCCACCAGACAACAGCTTCGTGAAAAATGGGATCGGTATCTGAAGTGGCGATCAATGTCAAGCTCGGGTCGCTTCCGATAACATCATAGAATTCCGGATCATATACGTGGAAGGGCCGGTCGGTGAGGGATTTGTTGTTGACCCCAGGCCAGAGAAACTTCTAATTGTTGTGAGCTTTTATTGCCTATAGACATCCGAGCCGCTTCCGTTGGCAACCATACCGTAGTGGCATTGGCCTCACTTGGAGGTGGGACCTTGTCTAAAACATTGAAGCTCTTTTGGTTAATTATCTGAGCCGTGTCTGGCAAGGGCCGTACTGCGGATGACACTTTTGCGTCCACATCGCGGAAGAGGCCGAGGCCTATAGGGACAAGGATACTGAGGACAACCACTGAAATGGCCATGTTGGTAACGGTGAAATAGCCCGGTTTTCTGTCTGGCGAGTCAGAGCGCTTGCCTCTTCAACCTCGGGTTCGAGTCGATCTTTATACCTGACAACTCGGCTCTCTGATGGCCGACTACCCCGCTGGCGTGGGACATCGTTGTCTCTGGCGGGCCTGCTGGGTGACATTGGGAAGGACGGGCTTGTGTACCCTTCGGGTAAGACGCAAAGGCGCAGGTATAGAGGATCCCTTGAGTCCCTTGATCGCTGTCGTCATCAACGAGTGCCGTTCCGAGGATCACTTGTCGACTAAATCAAAGCTTGCTAAACCCGGGGAACGCGGAGACTGAGGGGGGCTCCTTGGCGCAAATGCGGGGAAGTCGTCGGTAATGGAGTTTAGAACTTGTAATTTTCCTAGCTCATTGTGCCTTTCAGACAGACTGAAATCTATAAATACATCTACTTGGCATGTTGCTCTTTACATGAAGCTGATTAGCATCAACGTTTTAGGTTGATCGCATGTCTTATACATGCTGTTCTTTGGGTATCTTCTACGCGGGTGTTCGAAGCATCATGGCCGCCTAGACAGTGGTTTGTACGCTAAGTCACGCAAGGAAATTAAGGCCGCGCCGGGATCGGATAAGTCTTCATTAGTGCTGAGGGCCGACATCGGAAAAGTACTGAGATCGGAAAAGAACCTGAATCAAGTATCTCAAACGCCCATCACTGGTAGAGTCCCTTGCGACATTGTAACAATATTTGCATGTCTTGTCTTTGAGCGTGCCACTGTCTAGTGATCAAGGACAGGTGTAACCGCGGTTTAAACTGCAAGTTACATCTCTCGTATTTATTGCGCAATTGAGACATTGTATCTGGCTTTGTGCCACAGGTTACGGGTGGCCAGTTGCAACTGGCTGTGGTAGCTGCCTTGGCTACACCATTGTCTCTGATCGGCATCCCTCGGGATAATAGCAACAGTAGGTAACCCAGCAGCATTCACGCGGCTAGCTAAGCTGTGACAATGTCTCCAATGGCGATCACAATCAAGCTGAGCAAAGTAAAATGTGACCCTCTCACCAGAAACCCTGAGTTCATGAAAGTTACAGTGCCAATACGAAGATATTCTCCACCTCAATTTTTTCATTCTGTAAATCACGCACCGCGAGAAGTGAGCGCTGCGGTTCTTTACAAATCTACTGCAATACCTTGTTACAAGTGTTACAATTAGCCCACATTCTCTAGTCCAGCGTAGTTTGTAGGTACTCCACCCGTTTGAGTTGTACAAAAGTCAGATCAGTGCTGTTAATCTTCCAGAAATTCTGAGTAATTATCTTAGGTAACCTCAGGGCAGCGTCATAGAGGACGGAAACCTTTCCGCCCTAGCACGGCCTTAACTATTTCCATGGTGTTACTGTGCAAAATAAAATTGAAAAGTACTTCTAGCTATTCGGCTTCCCGTGTTTGCTTCCGATATCAAGCCCGTGATTGAGAGGACTTGAATAACGTCAAATAAACTCATCACATCATTTTGATACATATCGTGGTTCGATCTTCGGTCATCGTATATTCGACTCTCGCATTGTCAGCGTTCATAAGGCTGTCAAATTGGGTCCGAGTTTGGCTGCAAGGTTCTTGAGAGCCCCTGAACAAGATTGGGTTCTCGCATAAAGACATTCACGTTAGCTCAGAGGAAGGAAAGTAGGCGTTGATGGTCATAGGCTAGCTAAAGAAAAAATTTTGCTTGCCGACCATATACATCTGGCTGGCCCAGGAGCGCAAACACTTGATCAACATCAGAAACCTCGACGATGAGCCCGCTGCGAAACTTCAGCACTCAGGCAGACTTTCTGATGCCATGCGCAAACCACTATCGTAAGAACCGCCTTGCCCGATCTGAGCGAGACATGGCTGCGCAACACTCTGACGCCATTCCCCAACTCTCCCGATAGGTATTACACGTCTTCGTACGGGCTTAGTCCGCAGCATGGCTGCGAGAGTAAGTTTTCTTCATCACCACTGCCAATGAACCAAGGGGTGATCGCGATCATTCTAATATCCAAGCAGTGTTCATACAGTTAGTTCATGGGCAAATTCCCCTGGTCTATAGGCTCGCTTAGACCTCCTGGCTCAACTTTGCTCGTTTGAAGTTCCGCATGACGGCAATCTGCACATTTTGCGCACCTTGTCCGATGTGTGACCGTCGCTACACATTAGATAGGGTGTGCAAACAGTGCAAAAAGTCGACCCCCAGAAACTTAAAAATGCGCACATCCGGACTCCAATAACCTTCAAAACCGCGGTAGCCCGTAATACTAGTTATAGAAGGCGGACAGTTCCTGATTGATACAGATTACGACAGTTCCTGAACTGTCACTGTCCCTGATGCTTTCTGTCTTCTGTTGCCGGCACTCGCACAGATACTGAGAAACAATCGAGGTTTACTGGTACCCTATGAAAGTTTGTCTACTTATCAGTAGTGAATCCTCAAACAAGAACTCCGTGACGGCTGAGGCGTGGCGCCAACGCTCAGCCTAGATTTGACAGGCTAAGTAATGCCCAGCACGGTAAAGGTTATTGGTGTAATCACAGAGAGTGTTCTTCAATTGTATTATTGCGGATGCAAGTGAGATCACATCTTAATGTTTTCTTGGGAATAGCATAAAGTATTCTACCCACCCTACCGCTACCATCAAGTGCGGCTATAGCTATTTTGACCTTGCGTTAGCAACCACATGAGGCTCTCCCTCCGCTTTTTGTATATTAGAGGTCGGTAAAATTTCTCTAGTCGAGATAATCGTAACATCGTTGACTTGAGTTCTGGATTTGCCGTCCTTCGGACCTGTGTCGGAAGTCAACCAAAATACTACAACTTACAATAACCCAATAGTATCCTTGCTGGTATTGAGCTGTAGCTTTATTTCATCGTGGTCTATCTTTAGGTTATCCTTCCTGTGTCGCTCGTCGAGGTAGTCGATCAGGACCTCGATGAAACCGCGGACCAGCATCTGGCACATTGAATTCCATTTGCCAGCTCTCTCAATTCCAACGATTTCAGACGCAGCCAATGTGATACTCAAAGGCTCCAAAATAAGTACTGATGGCCACCAGCCACATCCGCCTTGTATCTTCCCAGCTAATATCTCACTCCATGTTTGTCTATTCATTTTACTCTGTATGTCTAACTCCACGTATGCCAATAAACACACCAAGCATTCCGAGCATGTTTCAAAACAATTGGTCTACTTTGGATGCAATGATTTCCTTCCCCTCTCAGCCCCAATTTCATTCCCGAGTCCCTAGCAACCAAGCACCACATCGGGTCCTCGTACGAGCCGTACTTGAACATCTCTTTGGCACTACTGCTACCCAGAACTGTAGAGGACTTGATTGATGTTCTTTAGATGAGGGATAATATCACGCGGCAAATGAACTACACATGGCACCACTTGATTGATTGATTGTTCATTTGATTTCTGCTCATGTACTATGCATGTTACAGGATTCCATCACACTCACATGCTGAGCGACTGTTGTTTAGCCTATTGATTACGTGTAGTAATCTCGTTTTTCATAAAGAGCGCCAATCATACAATGGACTTGTAGGTAAACGCGGTCTACATTTAAGACATATGATGAAGCATTTGGCCCAGTCGCGCCAATGCAAGATATCGAAAGACTGGCTTCCATAACATTAAGCTTCGATGAACAGTCTAGGCTATGTATTGGAAAAGATGGCTGAGGATGGGTGTGATTTTACCGTAACTTTAATACTATTTATTTATTATCGGGCAGGCTAGGTGGATCGATTTGTAAGAAGCTGGCTTATGAAATACTCAAGCAAGGTTTGCAGGTACGCGAAATGAGTCCTTCTCGGTTTAATAGAGTGTATTGTTAGTACGTAGTATGGTAAAATGGTTTTCAATCGTCACAAGAAGTGAGATTCCTCGACGCATTGCGCATTTCACTATGCTTTGGGTGCTGCAACCACCAATCAGAAAGTGGCACCTACTCCCTCATTTTAGGTATAATGTGTATCGTCGACTCGCTGGCATCGCATCTAGCCACTTAGGTATACATTTCAGGCTCAAAGTCGGATCTGGACCATGTTCGGCGAAGCCCGCGTGCCGCGCAACCGACCACGTGGTGAATTAAGGGCGTCGACTTTCGACATTGAGCCTAGCTCATTAGAAGGCATTGACAAGAACACTATAGTATTATTTAGACCGCCAACGGCTGGTTCGATTACGAGGTGGTCAGAGAGACTGATAGCTATTAACTTGAAGGATACGAGGCAATAGTTCCATCGGCTCGTATCGGCCGGGGTAGGGCCAGTCCTTTAACTATTTCAGGCTTAATTTCCGCACGGATCAAATGCCCGAGAGGAGAACACGAAAATAGATGAGGCCCGTGATTGGCTCGGCAGTGAGCCATGCTAAACTCTCTTAAGTTAAAGGTGGAATTTCGGGGTGCAAGGACTTTTAATCATGGCCTCGAACGCGCTGGACTCTCAGCTGACAGAACTCTTCACACACGTGCCTCCATGTCCTTGCGCTTGAGTGCCCGGGTTTTACTTTCACCCTTGCGCATTTCTTGGATCTAGGGGATCCCTGGTTATGTCATTAGTTAAGCTTTGTGACCGCCTGGAATGCGGGTCGGAGACGGCGAGAGCGAGGTGACAGTAGATCGAATGTGAAGCCGACGACCCATGCGATGAAGCCATGATTCTAATAATACATGTCAACCATCTCAGATGGCAAGTATATAAGAAGACTCTTGGGACAACAAACAAACACTCTCTCATCATCACTCACCCTCATCACATCTCATCAGCCTCAAAGCCACATTCACAACTCTGAAACATCACATCCCTTCGCCTCTTACACACCCAGGTGAGCATCCAGTCTTGAACACAACGCAAGCCGAACCAAACACTCACATCTACACAGTCTCACCTACCAACCGCCAAAATGAAGTTCACCGCTGCCTTCATCGCGCTCCTCTCCGCCACTGGCGCCGTGGCCGCTCCCGCCCCTGCCGCCAACTCCGTCTCCATGATGGCTGCCACTCCCCAGTGGACGATCCAGGGCCTCAACCGCGTCTGCGACAAGCCCGACACCACCTGCACCTGGAACTTCAAGATCAGCACCGGCAGCGGCGCTGCCACCGCCTGCAAGTACGTCGTCAAGGGCAAGACTGCCTCGCGGGCCATCGGCGGACCTTCCAAGTGCGGCACCTTCACCGTCACCTCCAACTGGAGTGGCCAGTTTGGCGCCGACAAGGGATTCACCACCATGTCTGTTGTCAGCAGCAAGAAGCAGATCATCTATCCTTCTTACACCGACAAGCAGCTGGCTGGTGGCAAGGTTGTCAAGCCTGACCAGGCTTATGCTCCCGCTGCCCTCCCTTAGATTCTTTCAAGAACGACCTATCTATAGGTGTCAGGGATAGACAAAGCATATAATGTTAATTTACCAAGTCTGCTGGACATAGAATATTATTAATTATTCAATTTTCTACCTTCATGCATTTGTGCTTTCCGGTCGTGTGAATAGTGCGCGCTTCAGATCATTAGTATTTTGACGCATCTTTCTTGGGTAGTCATTAAATACGACTTAGATGAACTGCCGGGTAATTTGGCTTCAGAGTGCCACGTGAACTGCAAGATGACCCGGGGTAAGTTTCAGCAGGGAAATGATGAGGGTCAAGGGGTGATGTCTTCGGACTTGATCCACTTGCACGAGTTGCAGTACCAACGCCGAAACTAAGCATGTTGTCAGCAAAAGACTGGGACTTGACGTCGCCACCGCGCTTCAGGGAGAGCTTCTTTAATTTGAAGCGTAATTGCCACGTTTCAGCATAGTGTAGGACGAGGCCATTTCGCAGTGATGTAGGGTAGGTGCAGTTGTCCGAAACTAGTAGCAACGAAGGAGGGAGTCCTTGCCTTTTGTTGGAATATCGCGACTGTTTAAATACAATACGAACTGAAGGTGATTAATTTTCACGATAGGGTGGAAGCGTGTGATCCAGAGGAGCTAGGTTGTCGAGTGTCTTAAGGTTCGTTGAGGGAGGTCAGGTAGGTCAGACTTTGCAGCAACCGCATGGATTTTGTGGTGAACTTTACAACAGGCTGTGACGTGATACCTACAGCTTAATGAGGGACCTGACCTCAAAAGCGTACTCTCGATGTGGGTTCTACTTGTTCACATCAAGCAGCAGAACGACAGGACATGCTCATTTCAACACTGCACGCTCCGCTACCACTCTCGACTTGTCAAATAAAAGATTCTCAAACACAGGGCAATGCGGAGAACAATGCAAAGAAACCTTAATTACGGGGTTTTCAACTCACAAGATGCCATGCGCAATTCAACTCAAGGCATTGCGATAAAAGCCGGCTATCGTAAACTCAACCATCTCGCGCAACACTACCCGCTTTTACACCTGCAAGCGCTCGGTTTAAATGGTCTGCGAGTCTCCTATCTCACTCCAGAATCAATGTTCAGTATTTCATAATGTGGTTATATCCCTTCATCAGCTCTCCATTTCTCGATGCACCATTCATCTGTCCCCCACTGCTCATTCGGCCGCACTCGGCACTTACGGGGACGGTGACGAGGTTCAGATGACTGAGGATGAAAGAGGTCACATTAAAAGAAGGATTAACCCGATGCACCAACAGCGAAGAAGCCATTTTGCGATGGGGCAATTGAGAAGCTGTAGTTACAGAGGTATTGGTGATTCAGTATCAGTATCGCCCTTTTGCGTGTGAACCGCGACTTTGCTCGACGAGGTTGTTGCATCGCTTGCACGGCAGCCAGTGTGAAAACGGTCAGCGGACGCGTCAATTCGAAACGGTATGCATATACTACACCGCCGAATGAGGACGTGTAAAGTAGCCCAAACCCAGTCCAGATATTACTCGAGACGGAGACGGAAATTGGCAAAAACATCTGTGTAAGCGCAATCAAATCCTAGTCCTGGAGTTTCAGTTATGGAATTGGCCCTGTGAGTACGTAGCACCTGCTTATGCTTGGCGGCTGCATTGGTGGGTTGGATGTCTCATCTCAAGCCCAACGACCTTTTCTTGTGAGACAACTTAACTTATTATAATTCAGAAAGGCCATTGCTGCACAATGTGATGTCCTGAGTAGCAACTAGATGGCTATTTGGAGCAATTCGAAAGGACTTGGACCGACTCCGCCTGCTCGAGAGGAGCGAAACCTGGTAACTAAAGGGCGTCAAGGTTATCCCAAAACTGCCTAGCTGTCAGCCTTCTCCTGGACAGTGAGGGGAAACGCCTCAATAGTGGTGACAAAAGCGGATCTCCTTGCTACCGCTTGCAGGCATAGCCTCGGCTGCTCTGTCGATGATTCGTCGCGGTACGCTCAGGCGTCAGCCCCCGGACGCTAACGCTGTCATCGCCGTCATCATTAGAGGAACCACGCAGTCAGACATCACCGACTTTGGTCACGTCAGGTCAGCTGTGGCACAGCTACAGCTCTGCTCGGATCGGATATCTCGGCTGAGCCCGACTGTCGTCATGGAGACTAGCAGTCCAACGCGGCAGATATAGTCCTGCATTTCCCACCTAAGCCTTGTCTGTCGGCATCGTCTCAAACCTCACTAACTCGTCGTCATTCTTCGTCGCCATGGCTCTTCATCGCGTGCTAGCTCTTGTGAGCCTCTGGCTGGGAATTGCCTCAGCAGCCAAGTCGAGTCTCCTCCCGCCGAGCAAAGATCCGTGGTACACCGCACCGCCCGGGTACGAGAACACAGAGCCTGGCACTGTCCTCCGCGTGCGACCTGCGCCTGGCAACTTGACCGACATTATCGGCAACAGCTCTGCTACATACAACATCCTCTTCCGCACCACCAACAGCCAGTACAAGCCCACCTGGGCCGTCACGACGCTGCTTGTGCCAGAACTGGGACCCAACAGCACTGCCGCCACCCTCTTCGACGAGTCTGCTCTGCTGTCATACCAAATCCCGTACGACTCTGCCGACGTCGACGCAAGCCCCAGCTACACCCTGTACGCCAAGGATGAGAGTGGTCCTTACGGCGCTGCCTTGGGGCTGGGACTGTTCGTCTCGATACCGGACTACGAGGGACCGCTGGCTTCGTTTACTGCCGGTGTCATCTCGGGACATGCGACGCTCGACTCGGTTCGCGCCGTGCTCTCCCTGGGTCTCGGCCTCAACTTGACCGCACCCCGCGTCGCGCTCTGGGGCTACTCTGGCGGTGCGCTTGCGAGTGAATGGGCGTCTGAACTTGCCGTGCAATACGCGCCAGATCTATCAGGCGTCATCCTGGGCGCAGCGCTGGGTGGTTTGACGCCCAACACCTCTAGCGTCCTCAAGTCCATCTCAGGCTCAGACGCTGCAGGTTTGGCACCGAGCGCTATCTTGGGCCTCACGAGCCAGTATCCCGAGGTTCAGAAGTACTTGCTCAAGCAGCTCAAGACGGACGGACCGTACAACAAGACTGGCTTCCTGGCTGCCACGGACTACACTGTAGTCGAGGCCGGCTACGCCTACGCTGGAGAGGATATTGCCGACTACTTCAAGCACGGCGAGGCCACCTTCAGAGACCCCAAGATCCTGGCCGTCATCAACCGAGACGGTATCATGGGTTACCACGGCGTGCCCCAATGGCCTCTCTTTGTGTACAAGGCCATCAACGACGAAATCAGCAAGGTTGCTGACACGGATGCTCTCGTCAAGAGATACTGCGAAGTCGGCGCGAATATCCTCTACCAGAGGAACTCCAAGGGCACGCACTCGGAAGAGGCCTATTATGGTCTTAGCGCGGCTGTGGAATGGTTGGCGGCCATCTTGACGGGGACTTATGAGGCTTCGGGATGTACCATTCAGAACGTCACCAGGAACGACACCTCGAGCCCGCTTACGAAGCGTGATGCGCCAAATGGCGTCTTCACCTTGTGGTAAAATTATTGAACAGTAATGTGAGAAGCTAGGGGATATGAGGAGCTCGGCAGGATACGTCTTGAAACAAGGCCTATCGGGGATTGAAGAGAGTATGGTGGGTTTAGCTATGGTAATTCTAGAGTCCCGGAATCATGGAATGAGACACCGTGGTGCTGTATATATTAAATTCTTATATCTTCGTCATGCAATTGTGCTCGAGCCGTAGGATGATATCGTTGACTTGAATGCTCTGGCTATTGATGGCTTTTTGTGATAGCAAAGTCGCTGTGTTCTTAATAGTATCATGCGATCAGGTCCAGGGAGAGATGTCATATGGGAAGTCTACATCCACAAGTCCTCTGAAATTGGCTTAAAATGAAAGGCTTCCTTCCAGTCTACCTAGCACGATTGCGTCAGGTAATTCAGGCAAGAAAAATAGTCTGTCAGGAGACAAAAGACAAGAGTTGACGCAGAGCCCGATGAATAGCTTTCTGTACCTCGTCATCAGTGGCACATGCGACTTATCACATGAACAATATGTGGCAGGCCCACGCATTTGCACCTGTGGACGGTTAAGATATTATGTTAGCTACTTCTGTATCACATGTGACTATCGGAAGCTCTGTCTCTCATTTCCCCCATTACTAGCATTTCTAAGTACTAGGTCTCCATGGTCATCTTTCGTGTCGTTACAAGGCAGCCATTTAAATACAACTGCCAACTTGCCTTAGCTCATCGCTCGCCTGGGGAAATTTGTGTCAAATCTATCTCAATGAACTATGTGTACCTGACCAGGAGTAGGCTTGGACTCAGTACTACTACTATCACTACTTTGCGAAAGGAACCAACAGCAGTGGTGGCAGTAAATGTGAATGTTAATTTAGGATGATTATTACATGCTTTGGCTGTACCAGTGCGCTGGGAAACGAATACGAGGACCACAACTCGGTATTGACACTCTATCTGGAGTATGGCATCATGATCTGCTCAGGCCTTGTCACGGATACCTCTATACCAACATCTTTATGCGACGAGGCAACACGTTCCATCTCGCAAGTAAACTGATCAGAACGACCCTCACCGTTCATGTTGAAGTTGTGGGTGCTCGAGTTGTTGTCCGTCTTTCCGGAATCAGTCACCTTTCGAAAGACTCGGACAAACCAAGGCTTCCTCCCGGGAGCCTTCCACGTCCAGTACTCCTTGAGATCGTATTCTCGCGGCTCCAACCTGCCTCCGGTGAGTCGCACGGTGATTGCGACCAACCCGTTGATAGATGCGTACAGAAACATGCCGCTGAACACGATTAGGACTGGTCTCTTTCTCGGGGTGATGTGACTTACGCGATGAGCCCGTAGGCGACGCTATATGAGAACGGCACAAAGGCAATGACGGCGAAGGACGGAAGAGTGTCGCCAATGTATCGCCAATTAACCTGAGTTACCTGTCGGGCCATCATGCATCCAACCTAGAAGCCATGTGAGAATCTGCGTCCGGGACAAGCCATCTTAGAGAACTTACCAGAATCAGGGTTGGACCAGTTGCCCAAGGCGGAATGGAGGCGAAGATGGGCACGAAGAAGACGGAGATGACGAAGCCCAGGCCGGTTACCATGGCCGTAAGACCCGTGAGACCTCCCTCGGCAATACCTGCGCCGCTTTCGATGAACGCCGTGACAGGCGAGCACCCGAAGAGGGCGCTGATGGAGATGCATATGGCGTCGCAGCAGTACGCAATCGTCGACCGGGGGAAATCGCCATCTGCGGGGTCAACCACGCCGCAGAAGCGGACCATGGAGTACAGCGTCGCAGTGGCGTCGATGACGTCGACGTAGAGGAAGGTGAAGAGAGCCAGCGCGAACTGAGTACCGTTCTTCCCGACGTCCCAATCCAGTGCATTCAGGGTGTACTTCATTGGATGGAAGGATACCACCTTGCGAAACAAGTCGAAGCGCGAGTCTCCTTCCTCGGTGTGGGGGAAATAGGTTATGGACGTATTGCGGCTGATGAAAAGATTAGCAAAGACTTGTTTAGGCTGGAGGAGCTGGGATGTCTTACGGCCAGGAGATAATAGAGACAAATGCAATGCCTATGACAAAGGCATACTTTACTCGAAACGCCATGAGGTACGCCGTGAAGATGCCTCCTGCGAGGATACCTGCCCAGAGCTATTGTCGTGGTTAGTTCCATATGCCTTCGGGTATCAATGGAAAAGGGTCTGACATACCTTGGGACTCGACATGAGCCCTCCGTCACACGTCTGAGATTCAGCGTCGATCATTTCAATAGGACACCCAGCTATCGTCATCGGCGTCGACTTCCAGCCTCCTGTGATGGCACCAATACCAGCCGAGTACGACAACCCAATCTCAGTGAGAAAAAGCCCAATCCCAACACCAGTAGCCGTTTTGATAGTAGCAGGGATGATCTTCACCAACCACTGTCGCATGCCGGTCAAGGCGAGGAAGACGAAGATCAGACCCTCGGTGAAGACGGCCGTAAGCGCAACCCCATACGGGATGTTGCCCGACCCGTTGTAGCCGACGACTTGGAAGGCGAAGTAGGCGTTGAGTCCCATACCCGGTCTGTAGCTGTCAGCTTCGTTCGTGGGCCGTAATGCGCAGGGTACTCACGCGAGTGCAACCGGGAGGTTAGTGAACAAGCCGAAGGCGAAGCTGGAGAGACCCGCAATGGCAGCTGTCGCGGTGATGAGCTCACGTCTGACTTCTACAAAGACGTTAGCTTCTCTATCATTGTGTAGTCGCTGGGTGGCGTGGTTACCTTCTTTGCAAGCGGCATAACTGGCGATATTATCGCACTTGAGGCGATCCTGCAGATCACAGGGACAGGGACCGCCGGTTTGTGAAAGAATGGTAGCCTTTGACTTGTCAGTGTCGAACTCGGCAATTCAGGAGAGCTGCAGTACATTTACTGCGATGATGTACGCCATGGTCGCAAAGGTAGTCAGGCCGGCGCGGATCTCACCGAACAGTGAGGAGTTGGGGATCTCTTTAACCTAAGACTATCCGTCAGTATAGTATCGCGTGGTTCATGGGGACGGGCGAGCTTGCATGGCCACTCCCTTCGAGCCTGAAGAACCGACCGAAGGCGGTTGACGAGATTCGTCTGTTGAACTTGTCGAGTGTGGCCGAGACACTGTGGACTGTAGGCTTGGCCATGGCTGCTCAGTGATTTTCCGTATGCGGGTGCAGAGATGGACGAGCTTCAATGTGGTGCTTCCGAGGGTAGACTTATGAAGTCTTGGGCCATAGATAATGTCTACAGGCAATACCATATGAAGGAGAATTATGCCGGAGATTTGCATGCCTCAAGGAGAGATATGAGCTGAGCGCGCGCAATCAGGATAACGGAATCGACCGTTCCAGGTCATTGAAAGCCACAAACTCGACAAAAGAGCATAAAGCCTTCATCACACCGGGGTAACGAACCAGGGCACAGCAATAGGTCGCAAGACGGTCAAAGCAACGGACGGGAAGATCTGTGCCCAAGCCAAAGCGGGGGAGGGCACGAAATATGGCACGAACTCTTCAATCTAGGAACAAGCCACCGAAAGGCGTCTCGGTCTAGTAAATTAATAGGTTCAGCCAGCCTCCCGGATGCTGATTAGCGAACGAAGCCATCCGGACCGCCTTCAGCTAGCCGCCGGGGATCGAGTAGCTTGGTTGTCAAAAGCAACACGGACTTGCTAGCTCAGCCTCGATGCAGTACCTGACGCTTTCCGGGACGAGGTTCGGGAAGAACCGCAGGGATCCGCTTGCCTTTTGTTTCGTTTCTCTTCTGTCTTATCTTTGCTGCTTTCCTTCCTTTTCCCTGTTTCTTTCTTTTTCCTTCCATGTTGAAGAACCGAAATGCAGATTTCGTTTTCGGTTCAGCCATTTCGGCCATGCATGCCTGTCTAGCGTTCCTGGCGACCCACAGCGGCAGTCTGGTGAGGCGTGTTTATGCTTGCGCGTGATCCGGTGGTTTTCTTCACTCGAGACAACCACCAGCGAGGGCGTTGCGGATGGCTTCGTTCAATTTCAGCAGAGCTCCAAAAGAAACAGGTTCATACTCAGCTTCGGATTTTGGAAACAGGTGACGGCGCGAAAGCGTCCCTCCTCCCCCCCGCAAAGAATCTAGATTCAGCCTCTGCTCTAAAGCCCCGCCATCAGCTCGTTGCAGAGACGCCACTAGTTGGTGATTAGACGAGTGGCTGCTGCAAACGATGCGTGTTCAGCTGAATGGCTTTGCTTTTCCGGCGTCGAGGTTTTCTCCATGGATGCTTCCAAGCCGAGGACGGACTGGAGTCTGTAGCTGTTGGGACAGGAGCCGGGTTCTTGGCAACACCGCCGACTTGCATATGAAACAGTGTCCGGGTCTACTAATACGCGAAGAGCTGTGCCTTGCAGTGTCCTTCAAACCCCTTGCAGAAAGACAAGGCATATTGGGCGACCCGATGAAAGCTTGTGACGTGCTAATAAAGCCCCTCTTCCCCAGTACCAATGACGATGTTCTCCGCGGGGATTGACAGGAGTATTCAGCTCAGCATCGTAGCCAACCGACACATCCCCACGTCACTGCCCACTAATGGAGTCGATAGACCCAAGCCACGCAAACAGAGTGGTCTGAGAAGGACCCACGGGATGAGTCTAGACGACAATCACAGCAAGCCGGGGGCGTCAACCAAACGTGAGCCCCAGGCGTGGCCAGTGGTTTACGGGGAAAAGCAGCAGCTCATGCTGGTGCGTGCTTGCGGCAAACCCGGGACTGAGGCCACGCCTTATGGCGCTCAGCTTCATCCACCTTCGGTAGTTCTTGGCCATTCCTCAGCCACGTTTTGAACAGATTTTCCCCGACGGCCTGGATGGCCTGGACGGCCTAGACGGCACCGCGTGTCAACTAGGTTCAGCCTCGCGTCCTAAAGCTCTGGTGTCGCCAGCCATGTCCCCATGTCACCAGTATTTCCCCTGAGGGACAATCAAGCACGAGACCCCTGGGGCCGATAAGTCATATCTCTCTCTTCATTGTTTCCGCCCTGCGTCATTCTGCATGAGCAGGAATCTTTGCCATCTTCAACAACTAGCTGTCATTGATACGCCAGGCCCTCCTCCCCAACATCACAGACTGCCAATCTTTCCCCGACACGGCGATCCCTGCTTGCGCTTTGCACCTTGAATCCACTTTCCATCGGTCTTCTCATCCGCCATGTGGGATGTTGTTTGGACCGATCCCGAGAAGATATCCAGAAGAGAGCACCGCGAACGCAAAGCCACAAGGCCGGTCCGCGACAAGACATTGCCGTCGTCAAGGTCCGTCTTCAGCCGTGGCTCAGTGTCCTCCAGCGAGGGCCCCGGCCTCAGCGGGCGCAGAGCTGCCGAGGAAAGCATCAGGTCGCTGTCGCCCACCTTGTCCTACACGCACACGTCCGTGAACGCTGCGGATTACGACTTGGAGAGCGACAGGTGCTCAAAGTCATCTGTGAGCGATGAGTCGACGCCGGCCATCTTGGCGCGCAGCCCTGACTCGGTTACCGATCTCGTTCTTCTTCCCAAGCAGGGCGCCGAGTGCACTGTAGGTTCGTGGCCTTGCGCGATGCTTGTGTCTTTGGGGCTCAGCTGTACTCTTCATATGAACTGACACCTCTCTAGCACATATATACGTTAATGATTCTAAAGTCGGTGACGAACCCGCGAGACCGAAGACGCCCTTGTTATCCTGGAATCTCCCCGTTGTCGAGGTGGCCCTGGAGCCTTGCCACGTTGTTCAGACTCTTAGCGACGGCTCGTTTATTGTCCGAAGCACCGAAGTCACAACAACGCTCCTTACCGGCGACACCTCATTAGGCCTCAGTTCAGAAATAACCACCGCCGCCAATCCAGATAATAAATCTTCCAACCGCCAGCGGTCCGCCAGTGCCAAGTACGTGGTACCCCCACCCCCCCAACCAACATCTGTCCCTATCTAACACCAAACAGTTCTAAAATGTCTTTACGAGCCCTCGGTGCCAAATCTCTAGGAAGGCCGCCACCGCTACCGCTTATACCACGACGAGTGCCATCATCAAACGGCTCACTAAGGTTGGACAACATGGAGGGCTGGAAACCACCGGATGATTGGGCGTGTAGTCCGACAACAGAAACCTTTGTGACAATGGAAGAGACCATGGAAGAATCAAGTCCCTTGAGTTCGAGCTTCTCAATGGACCTCAACGTGATGCAGAGCGAGGTGAACCGCTTGGCGAGCGAGAGCAATCTTGTTCGTCTGCTTCGGCTAAAGCAAGTTTGGCCCACGATGAACAAGCCGAATTCGACAAAAGTCTTGGAGTTAGAGATGGCGCAATGGATGCTTTCAGCGCTGTACAACATGGACTTCCCGGTACATTTCGAGGAAAAGCAGAGTAAATCTCAGAAACGCGCTGCCGACGGGCCGAAGAAAGTCCTCGCACTCTACGAGACGCCAGGTAACAAGACCTTACAATATCCTTCAACTTGGCACTCACTAATCCTTGCAACTAGCTACTGCGTCTTATTTAGCAGCAGTGTATCACTACAAGCAGGTGTACCACTTATCCTCAACGCCGCTATCACACGCGCTGTTTCCAAACATCCATCCGGTCCTGGTCCCAGTGCGGTCGACTTCGGCCTTCCCCGTGGCTTCGTCGTCTTTTGAAAGCGTCTACTCCCTGCGCTTTCCACTCTCGGTTCCATCGCAAGACATTCCCGGTCTTCTAAGAAATGTTCACCGATGTCTCAAACCCGGCGGCGCGCTGCATCTAACGCTGATCGATCCCCTTCCGGCCACCACGTCGCTAGGACCGCGGCTACGAGCTTGGATCGAACAACACCTGCTGTTGAACCTTGAAACGAACTTTCGTTGCACGAATCCAAGCAAACTATTTCCCATCTGGCTGGAGAATGCATCACTTCGTTTACAAAGCGTCAATTCTGAGCCGAGCAAGTTCTTCGCTGTGCCTCGCGGTGAGAATCGTTTCACCCCGGCAAAGATTAGTTCCCAGTCCGACGAGGATGTCAAAGAGGAGCTGAGAAGCTTGGTGGGCCGGATGCTCTGGATAGAGGTCTGGGGAGAATACGTGGTTACTGACAAATGGTGGTGGGAGGACCCAGCGATTATAGATGAATGTAATCAGTGGAAGACCTCTTGGGAGTGGCAATTAATAAGGGCAGCGAAAGAAAAATAAGATGTCTTCAATCAACTTCCCTTCTAGATACCATTAATCGTATATACCATTTCTTTGGCGGATCATATACCATCCATTGAGATACGACCACGTTCAATTCTTTAGTAAATGCGAGATGAAGACTGAGCTGGGGGTTACTATTCGAGGTTGCTAATTTAGACTCTGGCGACATATTCTTGAAAGCACTCTTGATTTTACTAACCTATAGGTGTGGCACGAGTATTAGCAACAGTTCCTTTGTAATTTTAGCCGGCGAAAACGCACCTCTTTCTCAGTCTCACCACGGTCAAACACGACAACGCCACCAAAAATCTTCCCCTCGGCCCAGTATCCGGCAACATCGGCCAGGCCACGGGGATATTGCTCGGAACGGCGATATGCCCTGTGACAGAAGGCTACTGGAGGGGGTTGGTAGTATTTGCGGGATTCAACTCCATTTTCTTTCTCCTCGAGGACCTTTTCTACCCAGTCTTGATAAAATTGATGTTTGTGTACTCCGTCATCAAGCTCGAAAAGGTAGGCAGCAATTTGGTGGCAAGCGACGACGACAAGCTCGACGAGACGCAACTTGTAGTCTTCAGATCCAGGAGTTGCACGCTGAAAGGCGATAAGGGGCTGCAAGTCTAATTAGTGTGCTGACGGTATGGCCGTGCTGATCTGATGGGTGCAATCTCACCTTGGACTGGAACCTCAACTGTGCTGGATCGAACTGTTTCCTGAACTCACGAGCCCTGTCAAGACTCCCCGAACAGAGCTCTAGGTGTTGAAGTACATGGATAGGATGGTCCTTGACGAAAGCAAAGCTATCTCTGAAAGAGTTTTCTGTTGGTAGGCCATCCAAGATTTGAGCGTAGGTGAACTCGGCGACGTCGGTGGCCAGCGTATTTCTCACGGCTCGTTCTAGGGTTTGTCGATGATGATCATCGAGGAGGCCAAGACTTTCTAGAGGGCCTAGAGTGTCTGGGTTGAAAGTGGAAGACATGAAGAAGGCAGATTGTGGAATCGTGGTCGCAGTGGCTGTTGTTGGTGAGGGCAAGTTGTTCCTAGTCGCATGTTTGATGCGGGGCTGAGTTACATTTTAACCGCCGCCCTACTCGCTAACCTAATACTTCGTAAGCAACCGCACAAGGCATCTTACATAGGCGCGGCGACTTCAGCACTTGGTGGGCACAGAATAATCTCATCGATCATAGGATGTCACGGCGAACTGTAATGACAAGTGTAAAACTGCCACGAAGCAACTTCAAAGTCGTGAGTCAATCAGGGCCAGCCTGTAGGCCTGACAAGGAACGATGACACCTGGTGCGCGGTAGCTATCAGTGCCAGAAATCTGTTCAAGTTTGACTGATCGATCTATGGAATCTGTTTGGAAGATAGTTGGAGTTCTATCGTGATAAAAATGACAATGGTC
Organism: Neonectria neomacrospora; assembly: GCA_013756995.1. NCBI lineage: Eukaryota > Fungi > Ascomycota > Sordariomycetes > Hypocreales > Nectriaceae > Neonectria > Neonectria neomacrospora. The sequence goes on from JABSTB010000034.1 coordinate 96,565, forward strand.
AGGTGAGTGGTCGCGGTTGACGGTAAGAAGTGCCGCGAACTAACAATTATTCCAGACCGGTATTCCGCATGTGCTAGGCAGTAATGAAGTTGCCTGGAAGATCGACCCTCAGACGATACTTCAGTATATCCAAGGCCGTAAGCGTAAGTAGCCTTCTAGAAGTCATGGCTATGGATACTAACACTATGCAGAATACGCATTCCCCCTGGAAAAAACCGGCAGGGGCATCAGCCGCCGACAGCGAGACGACTTGAATGGACTTGAGAGCGGAAGTCGTGGCCTTAATAAAGCCCTGAATGCGTACACAGCTTGGCGAATATTATTTTCAGTTACGGCACTTAAAGAGTCACGAGTGACAAGATCATTCCCCCCACTGAACCTTGTGACTGATCTATTGTAGACATATATCTTCCTAACTAATAATTTCTACCTTGACTAAGATCGTCCAATCTTCTCACCGAGAACTTGAACAGAATGCATAGATATGTCACTGCGTCAAGCAAGACCAAGTCATTAAAATTGAGGGCATTGAGTCAAGCATAGAAGCTATCAGTATTTCGTTATTCAATAACATGTCAATTCTCCGGCCAAATAAAGAGATTAACCTTGGAAACTTCTTAGGAAACCGTACATTACCGCGGTAGACGTTTGAGTAATATGTCGTAGACAGAACAGTGGACACGGGGTCACGTTCTTGAAAGGGAGCTATGTCCAAACGTCTACTCGCTCGGAGGTGACTCTGCCGGCTTTCCAGGCTTCTGGCCATACACGCTGAATCTATGAAACGCATTAGTTGAGTCGCCATGGTTTCGAATATGGGCACATACACAAATCCAGTAGTCTGCGTCTTCGGGTCAAGCAAAGCACGGCGCATCTCAACAGCAAAGAGCTGCATCTCCTCAGGGCTCCAGCCCAGAATCTCGCACAGAGGCAACTTGACGAAGCCGTCCAAGGCCTGGCTGAAGGATAGACTGACAAACGTGCCCAGCTCTTTCATCTTCTTATCCTTTGGCCACCGACCGACGGGGATCTTGTGCGTTTCGTAGTCGATGTGGGCAAAGCCGGCGGCCTGCGCAAGCTTCTCCAGCTTCCGGTCGCTGAAGTCGAGTGTTTTGCCCATCTTATCGCCCACTTGGCGGAATACCTCGGCCCACCTGCTAAAGATGCTGAAGTGGGGATTGAATCAGTCTTTCTGTCTGAAGCTATTCTTGCCTGGGTAAACTTGTAATACGTACTGTTCATCGTCAAGTTTCACTTCTTTGTTTTGAGGTCGCATCTGAAGATCAGGCTCAATGTGCTGGAACCAACCCGCAGGCTTCAGGAACTTGAATATCTGACGGTAAAATCTGTCCCAGTTATCGATGGTCCCGTGCATGTAACGAATGTGTATGAAATCAAATGATTCAGGTTCAAAGGTCCAGTCCATCTGGGCATCGTCAATCTGGAACTCGACATTTGGCGGCACCCAAGATGGCTGCGAGGGCGTGATGTCCGTAGCGATAACTTTAGCAGACGGAAACTCATCGGCAATGTTTCTGTTGCTAAGTCAGCAAGGGGACGTCCATGGCCCTTTACACTTACATGGCCCATATTCCCGTTCCGGTCCCGATGTCGAGGATTTTCTATCGCGTCTCAGGCTAAGCCTCACTGAACAGAAATGATGTCGACAAACCTGAGGGTTTTCCTCAAGAGGTGGTAGATACAGCTTGTTGTCCAACATCAACGTCAACCAGTGGTGTCTGTTAGAACAGGATTAACGTTATGATCCAGCTTTCAGGCAGTTGGAGGCACCATACATGATGTCAAGGGCTTCGAGTTGCTCCTCGTCATTCGGAGCCCTGGGGTTTGTTAGTAGATATTCATGGGCGTTCTGGGAGACCCGTCGTACCAGTGCCTGCCATATTTGGGGTTGGCGTATGATCGACCCTGAAAATAATGGCGATCGAAGAGGCTGGAGGTAATGGAAGATGTGGATGAGAAGTCGCTGTGTCTTATTGAGTGCCTAACATGTGGACAGCTACGAGGAAGAGTGATTACCTGTCTGCAGCAGAATCACTCTCGCCACCAAAGCCAGGATCCTATTTCAGTCTTAGTACACGCATCGAGAACAAGCCAAAGAATGGGCAAGCGTAAGTAGCAGCCTAAGCCTCTTTTAAACAAACATGCACAGATGCAATTCAAATCACTAGAACGTAGCACTCACAGCTTCGATTGGGACCGACATGATGTTGCAGTTGCTGTCTCGGAATGAGGGACACTCTTGAAATCAAATCCGGGAAGAAAACAAAGTTAGGAGGAAACACGTCACGGGAGCGGGGTGGCAGGTGGTCTGATAATTACTTCATGAGAGCCAGCCAAAGTGACGAGTCAAGTCAGACAATCCCTTGCTGCAGATGCTGCACGCCTCGAGATGGTTGATGGCTGGTGGACGAATGATTGCGAGGCGGGCGCCGGACCGTTGAAGGTTTGGGTGTTAGCGTAGTTCTCCCCGCAAACTAGCGATGGAAGAGGAAACATGGTGCTTGCGTGGACGCACACAAGAGCTGGTCGTACAAATCAGGCTTGCTATGCACTTGTGACAGGGACCATTCGTTGAGAGATGATGCGTAGTCGATTGGTTGAACTTGGGTCTTGATATCAGTGCAACCCTTATTAGATCCATGGCTCGTGTTGGTTCGTGAACAGAACCCCGGCTCCTTGATCGCCCCCCTGCTCGTGGAGACTTTCGTCTGCCAAGCGCAATCAGCTTACGCCGCCTGGATGCATGAGGTTTAGTTCAGCCGCCAAGGCCTGAGCTGAGGGAACTCTCTTCATGTTCGGGAATGTAGTCGAGGAACTAGGGAACGACGCAATTCGGGCGTCCAGAGCACCCAGTAAGGCGTCGAAACTGGGTTGGGACTTGAGACATGTCTAGTTTTCTAATGGCCTAGCTAGCAAACAAGCGCACAAGTCTAACCTATAAGGAACCCTTGTTTCTACAGCCATTCAGCATGGCTTCTACGCTTCAACCTTATATGTTTGTGTTCGCCGCGCCATGGCTGTTGTTTTCTGCTCTCTATTTTAGGGCTGGCCTAGTGCCAACTATCAGTGTAACGAGATGAACCAATTTTTTTATTGATCTTCATCCTAAGGCCATTAGGGGCCATTAGGCAGGTTTGACTGACATGTAATCCATCCGGAAAACAGCCCTCTATGTTTAGGCCAACTCGATTTTCCAATCCTCTGCAGTCTTGCTAACGAACTGCTCGTAGCTTGCTGGCTCTCTCCCCAGCAATGCGACTTGATCCTGAAACTCAGCCTCGGTCATCCCAAAACCATGCGCATCAAACCATTCGTACATCAACCTCATATCTCTTGCCCCTATGGGCTTCATCCTCGGCCTAAAAAGCTCTTCAAAAGCTGCAAGTCCCTCCTCATCACTCTTCGCATGGGTGACATCAATTCCGAGTGCCTCTGACCACAACTTTGCCACAGCGATGTTCGAGTACGTCTCCAAGCTCCCAATCATGACCTTCTTGCCAGCCCATACTTTTCCGTCGTCCTGAAGTGCATTGGAAACGGCGAGTGCAATGTCTCCTGGGTCGACCCTGCTGACGCCTTTGCCCCCGAGCGGCTCATCAAAGAACCCCTGCTTTAGGATGCTCTGCTTACTGCGCAAGTCGTTGCTGAAGAATAGACTAGGCCCGATAATCGTCCAGCTAAATCCACCTGGCTGCCCTCGTGGAACCGGGAAGCCGTATCGCAGCTTTGCTTCAAGGATGGGCTTGACGAGTACATGGCCCGCTGCGTTGTCGTGAAGCTTTCCCGATCGAATCGCATCGAGATCGAAGTCGCCGCAAGCAGATAGGTAGACAAGATGCTTGACAGTTCCAGCCCGTTTCATTGCGTCGAAGAAGTTGAGTGTCACCATCAGCTCGTCCCCACCAGTAAGACATACTAATGCGGCCGTTACATGGTGGGCTTTGAATGTAGTCTCAAGGAAGATCGGGTCTTGGATGTCTCCGTGGATAATATTCACCCGAGGTTCGTCTGCTTTGATTTGAAGTTGCGACGCCAGGCGATCAGGGTTGCTGGTGGGGAGGATAAGGGTCGGCTTTGAGGGTTGCGATAGCAGAAGAGGAACGAGCTGTTTGCCGATATTACCGGAGGCAGCGGTAATGAGGTAAGTGGGCGGGACATTAGACGACATCTTGTGGTATAGTTCCGCTAACTGCTGCCCGTTGAATCACCACTTGAAACAAGGCAACGTCTTGGAAATGGATAGCTAGTACATCTTATAGTCCATCTCTGAATATACAGGACTGCAACTTGCGTAAGTACATTGGTGCCCATGAACGACGTCCTCTCCGCTTTGCCCCACAGATGGGCTAACAGTGACGTATCATCAAGTCTGCGTACTAAGAATGATTGCTCAGCAGGTTGATTTGTAATACAGAGTCGTTTCATGTATTGGTAAGCTCATGAGCTGTAGTGGACTGTCTCACCTAGACAGAGCAAATAAACTCAACAGCCCAGCTCTTCTTAACAAGTAGTCACACAGTGATATACTTACTTGAACAAACCTCAAGCCTTCAGGAGGAAATTAGGTACTTTTGTTCCTTGAGCCAGCCCCAGAGGAGCATTTATAACTCGAAGGTTTCAGCCATTCGAATATAATGAGCTATTGAGGTGCATTGAGACAATGAGTTGACTAGGCACCATTAACACAATGCCGCGAACACACTTGAAGATTGAAATGAACTTGAAGGTCCTTTTCCAGAACAAATCTTTAATATCAAAACGATATTGGGCCAACTTACCAGGATCCACATTCCTCATTCAACGGTCAGGACAGAACTTCGACACCATAAGGCTGATTCTGGACTGCAGAAGGCTTTGAAATATCTAATCTTCAAGAACTCAACGAGTCCGTGACGACTATTGTTAATATTACTATTATTATCATGGGCTTGGAGTACCGAAATCGCGGCAATGAGACCAAGCAGAATGACACATTGGCACCATTGGATCATGTCCAAGAACGGCTAATCCATGCTAACCTTGTCCACAGAGATCGCATCTATTTCGCCACCCAGGACATGCAAGCGACAATGGAAAAGAGGAAAAAAGAAGAGCAAGAAAGGCTGCGTGAGGCGGCGGCTAAGAATATAGATGTACGAATGTCCGACAGGCTGAATGAAACAAAGTCAACAGTGCCAGACTCGAAAGAGTCAAAAAGGTCGAGTCCAGTGCGATCGGAATCAATCCTAGTACCACAGGTCTCCTAAATTGAAGCGCCTTCAGTGAGCAAGACTGCGACTAATATACCGCCTGCCTTCAAACTAAAGCCAACCACTCTGACGAAGCCGCCTACAGTTATGACAAGTGTTACGCGAATTGGCAATTTGCACGGCTACCCTAACTGTCCTAAGTGTTACCGTGCCCTTATTGCGCCGAGCCTCTGGATGCAGATTACGAGAGGAATGTATCCTGATGGAGGTAAGCTGTTCCTGGATGTGTTCCCATAGAGCTAATATTGCGCTCAGAGGTCCTCTTGCGAGAGAGATACTTCCATACGTCTGCATCTTTGGGGTTTGTACAATGCATGGCAGCATGTACGCTGCGATAGAGGAGCTGGTCAAACATATGAAGCAAAAACACTGCGCTGCTCGTTATGTTTGTGGCCATTGCCAGTTAAAACCAGGCGAGACAATTTGTGTTTGACGACGGCGAGGACTGAGAAAATAGCATGCGTAGTACTCATGTCAAAGCTGATCTAGCCGCCTATCTTGATACTCCAGACGACTACTAGATCTTTTTCATGCAAGGCGGTGGCACGGTACGTGACTTCTATCCCAGATAAGCAATACTGACGTCGAATTGTTAGGGACAATTCTCCGCTGCAGTCTATAACTTTGTTGGCGCCTGGGTTGCCCGCAAGCACAAAGAGATCTTCGGGGATATTCAAGGCGATCCCATCGACCACCCCGAGTTATTTCGGCAACTCAAGCAAGCTGTGGACAATCATCTCAAGGTTGATTGCCTTCTTACTGGCACCTGTATGATGGCCAAGTTCTATCCTTTCTTGTATTCTTCTGGAACCGTGGGGCAGGTTCTAGATATCAAAAAAGCTAGGCTAGCTTGTTTTCTTCACTAGGGTCTCAGAAAGTGTCAGCTGAAGCCGAGCGGCTCTTCGGCTCCAAGCATGTCAACATGTGAGTTAAAACATCACCCTCGAACAAATGGCATCTTCGAGAAATAACCTGGAGAAAAAAAAAGAAGAAAAAAAAGATTGGTATACTGACTTATTGTTACTCGCTAGTGCAGCAGATGCCCGGAAGACGAACGGCAGCAAGTTTAGAACAATCCCGGATGACAGCAACTGGAAACTATCTGAAGATGCAGCTTTCGTCTATTTTTGCGACAACGAAACAGTCAATGGGGTTGAATTTCCAGCGTTTCCCAAGTCTTTGGAGCCGGGGCCTCATGGAAAGGGCCCAATTGTTGTCGCCGATATGATTTCGAATATCCTCACGAAAAAGATTCCGGTGAAGAACTTTTCGGCTATCTTCTTTGGCGCCCAGAAGAACCTCGGACCGGCCGGCGTCACTATGGTAGTGATCAAAAAGAGCTTTTTACCACCAGTCATATCCCAACCCTCTGCAGGTCTCATGAGACAACTGGGCCTGCCTGTTCCACGGATCATCTTCCAATATGAGGCTATTGCAAAAAACAACAGTCTTTATAATACATTGAGCAGCTTTAAGTAAGTTGTAGTTGGTTTAATATTTCTGACTAATACTAATTCAATCACTAGTGTATACGTTATCGGCTGGGTTCTTCAGAAGATGCTGAAAACATACCCAAACAAGGTTGAAGATCAGCAAGCCATATCTGAAAAGAAGGCTCAACTTATATATAACGCCATTGAGTCCTTTCCCAAGGTCTACAGCATCATTCCCAACAAGGCAGCACGGTCGTGTGTCAACATCTGCTTCAGAGTTACGAAAGGTGGCGATGTTGATGCCGCTGAGAAAGCCTTTCTAGAAAAGGGTGCTGCCCAGGGGCTAACTGGGCTAAAGGGACATCGTTCGCTGGGTGGTATGCTAATCCCAGAGCGTTTCATAAACCCTTTGACTGTTCTTGTTCTTGTCTCATCTCATCCTGGACGAGTAGTACTAACTTGGAGTGTCGCATAGGAATCCGAGCAAGCAACTACAACTCCATTCCCCTTGAAGGTGCAGAGAAGCTTGCCAGATTTATCCGCGCTTCGCAACGTCATAGGATCTCAGAGTCAGTTTCAAACGCAGTGCCTGCTAATACATCATGAATGTTGCCTTGCACCATACGTCCCGTGGTCGCCAACGTTGGACCTGTTAGTTTGAGCCATGTTCAACAAAGTGGTGATAGCTTACGTGACCTTCCTTTCTTGCCGACCATCCGACCAAATTATAGCCGGACTTGGTTTTCCTCTTGTACCGCCGCTCCTGTCACGGTAGGAGCCGGTCGATGGCGACGGTCCGCGTTTGAACGTGCAACGTCGGCAGCACCAGCTTTGGCTATCAAGGACCTGTGGTGTGCTGGAGTCGGAGTGGGAACGGCATTGCCAATCATGTAGAACTGGAGCAGCTCAAGCGGTACTGAAAATTGAGCTTCTTGGGAAAGTAGAATCTATATCGCCGGTGATCTCGACCCACGTTTTCTACACTATGTTGCCGATCGTCCTTACTCCTCGTCTCGCTTTCTTGTCTGCATTTGATGATAGCTTGAACGCACGGCTGCATCAGTTCGACCAATGCTAAAATATTGGGCAAAGCGGCAATGAGATCCTTCGGCCGACCAGGCCATTCCTTGATGAATCTGTCTTCATCGCTCGACCACAACGGTGCTCTCCTCGCGCTGGACAGTTCGCCACGATCACGCAGGTCCTCGCATTTGGAATAGATCGATTTTCTGGTACGTTCGGATCCGAATATTCTCCAAAACCTGTCCTAGATCTCGCGATGTTCCTTGAAATTTGAAGCCACAAGCTCCATGACGAACTCCACTTCTTCTTCAGACCAAGGGACGCCATCTCGAGTATCGGTCATACCCAACTCATGGAGTCTTGTCTGGGACCCTTAAAAGCGGCCAGGGATTCGCAGGGGCCAGAATGATAGTTTACGTCGCCGATAGCACGTTTGACACATCGCAACAGCTCACATGGCGTGATAAAAGGTCAGAGGCTGGCTGGCATGTGAATACAGAGTCCCAGCTGAATCACCATGCAGCCCATGTACCAAGAAACAAACTTATGCGGAAACTTATGCAGCAAGCTCCCCCTGTCCGATCTGTAGGATTCTGTGAAACAAGGACTACCCCTGATGCGGAGATGTGATCATCCATGGTTCAGTCGGCGATCATGTCGGTGCCCGAAGCTTTATGGTAACGCTACTCCACAAGGAGCTTCCGAGGACCATAAACATAAAGTGAGTCCCTGAAACCATTTGTTTGCCTACCATGGGTTGTAACCGGATGTAGACACATAAACTGCCCTGAAACTATTGGAACTCGACATTTCATTTGGATAGTATGTAAGCATAGCAGATTGCGTTTCGGCACTCTTTTTTTGCAGAAAGGCGCCAAGCACACTGCCAGTCTGGTCTTGGATGCATCTAGTTTATCATGAAAACAACGCGCTTCCACGATATCTGGCTCTGAAGAAAACACCGAAAAAAAGTCACAGTCAAGATATTTCAAAGTGATCGGTGCATGGTGTTATGTGTGTTGCGGAAGGGATGTTTCCATTGAGGGCCATGATAGAAGCACCGTTGCAATACGGTTGACGGAGTACGATGAGAGCGCTGCACGGATTGCTATTTGGTTGATCGAGTCTGGCCGGTTGGAATGCAGGGCAGTGATTAACCCGTTTGAGACGCAGATTCAGGTCATGGACTCTTGGCTACACTGTCGGAAGGCGGCTCATGTCAAGACGGAGTTCGGGTCTACGACGTAGTATCCCAGAGAGTTTGGTGTGCTTTCAAAGAGCTCTGTAACGTTGTTGCCTACCCTTTTTGGTTAATGACCAATTCCTCCATCCCTTTGAATCCTTCCAATGAGGCGTTTCAGGGTGCCGCTAATGCATCCTACTTACAAAATTGGACAGTGGTTGAGGTCATGTCTCCTTTTGTTTCAGACTAGGGTTGTGGCTGCCCTGAACGGGCCATCATCACGCTGTAGCTCTTACGGGTTGTCTGAGATGGTGTGGCTGAGCATAAAAGCCCGAGCCGACGTTGTAGGAAAAGGAAGGATTTCTCACGATAATAAGCGCTAACAAGCCTCGTGGTGTATTAGCTGTGGATCATGGGCCCCTGAGGAATGCATGGGCCGCCGAGTCCAGACTTTGGACGGATGGGCGCCACTGTCTAAGCCCTGGCAGTAGCATTCCTGTCAACATGGTTTAGACATCAGTCCACTCAAAGACAGGGAACTTTATCCCGCGAAACAGGGCCACACTAACGCGTATATATGTAGCTTCGCCTCTCTTGGGAATAGAAAGAAACCATCGGCATTATACTGTACATCACTGACCATGCATCTTGTCTCTTACTTGTCCGTCGCATTGACGGCCGTTGGCCTGGCTGTGGCCACGCCGCAGCCGAGTGTCATGAAGCGTTCCCCAGAACCTACATTTGAGGATGGCAAATATCTTGTCGATCGTGCCACCTCGTTCTCGAAAAAGGCAGTTTACACCTTCACTGGAAACAGTCTGCCTCAAGGACTGTCTGCAAGCAATTACAAGGCGGGCAGCACTCATAGCTTCCTCCCGTCAAACGTCAAGGTCCGCAATGGCTACGTCGAGCTTCTGGTCAACGGAGGCCAGACCGCGATGCCATACAAGAGCGGAGAGATTGTTACCGACATCCAGAACATCAAGCACGCCAGTGTTCGAACTGTCGCTATCCTGACCGAGCCCGCTGGCGTTTGCAATGGTAAGCGCATACCGCTCTCTTAATCAGCTTGGGGTCACATATTGACACTGCCAGGCATGTTCTTCTACAAGTCTGACACACAGGAGACGGACATTGAATGGCTTTCCGACAAGAATTCACAGTCCAATGCAGGCACGCGCAAGCTCTGGTTTACAAACCAGGACGCAAACGGCGATGGCAAGAGCACATCCAAGGCTGTCACTCCGCCCTTGAATCCGACGACCACCGAGCACGAATACCGTATCGACTGGACGGCGGGTTTGGTCGAGTTTTACGTCGACGGCGTCAAGCTGTGGCAAACAACCAAGGACGTCCCCAACCAGTCTGGTCCCTGGGTCTGGAACAACTGGTCTAACGGAGACAAGGGCTGGAGCGCTGGACCCCCGGCAAAAGATGCCGTCTTCAAGATCAAGAAGATCGAGATGTACTACAACACTGCTTAGACTCAAATCCCTCTGGAGGGTGTAGGTGCCGTCTTGGATTGTTGCATACGATGGAGAGCATTGAGGTGCTTGGATTTGAGGAAAGCACCATGGGTGTGCCTGATGGCATGAACTTTGTATCTCTAGGGGCAGGATCCATCTTGGTATAAATCATTTATAGCGTGACTTTGTCGACTAGATGTTTTAGACATTCACGTGGAAATTTGAAGCACAAAAGCTCACTTGGTATGCCCCCTTAACCTACACGTGATTGGACACATTCGACCATTTCTGATGGAATTGAATGGGAACCTCACAAGAGCTTAGGATGAAATGTTCTTGGATATGGGCCGTCGATGCTTTCTAGCGTCTGTTTACTTATGAGTGATAGAGGCTAGGTAACTTTGCGTTTTCCCACTGGGCGATGAATGGCCATGCATTGAGAGAGAATAGTCGCTCTTTGTAGGTCACTCGCCACTTACTTGAATAATCATTGTAGAACTCGAGCTCAGCGAGTATGGACACATAGTTGACAATTTGAAGAGAGAAGAGACGACAAAACAGGCACCAGAACAGGCGTCGGAGGTAAGACAACGCCTTGCAGATATTTGGACAATGTGCTGGAAGTAAAACGGATGAAGCGGGATGACCCACGTTTTGCAGTGGAAATCAGGGAGTATGTCGAATAAAGCACCGCTATTCGTAGATATTACGGATATGCCAATAATTGACTGACTAGCGTGTCTCAGGGATAGTGAGAGAATCAGCAGCACTCATGATGAAGTACGCCATGTTCTGTCCAAGATGCAAATAGCACTTACTCATCAACCACCTGTTCCGCCTCCGTACTAGCAGCACAACCCAGGTGATGAATTTCGGTAACGAAAATGCCCTAGCTCACCTTCACACTTCATGCATGATAGGCTTGTCGTTCTCGACGAAAGAGCGTGAGCGATACAGAAGCCACTGGTCCACAAGTGCGCCGAGAAAATTTCATGTTTTACTACCACCACTCGTCAATTTGTAGGAGGGGCCGTACTTATATCGGCGACGAGGATAGGTTTCCAGTGAAAGTGCTTGTTGAATTAAGGCGTGCAAAGTGGTATACACCCCGAGCGGGTAATAAAAACTGAGATGATAACGACTGAGAGAATATGTAGATCAGCTACACAGAAAATGCTGCAATAGATATGAGGTACTGCCTGGATTAGAGGGGTGATTGGAACTAATGTCATGTTGTATAGCTTATTTATCCCCTGACAGTCCCAAGGCAACACTTCCGTACTGGGCCCAACATGAGGCCAGCCAAGGCAGAGATACATGCAGTGACGTTGAGCAGCCGCTGATGTTGCAAATTAGCAGCATAAATAGCGATCGCTGCCGAGTTTAATGTATCTCTATGTCGATCAGAGAAGTGTCACCATATAAATTTTTGTGAGGCTAAATGTGCCTTTTAATTGCCTATTTCTGGTTGGATTGAGTCCTTGCTCGTGGCCCAAGTGTTGCCTTAGGACTGTTCAAAGGGATAGGATGAGGCAGAAAGGTGCTGGACCAGTAAATGCTGATGGATATGCCGGTTAATTCGTGTGTGGCGCCTTACTTCTTTCCGACACATCAGCCTCATAATTCAAGCGCCTCCTCCAATTAATCGGCGATCCTGTCATGATCTCATAGCTCCTGCTCGGCCAGGTCTTGTCAAGAAGAGGCTAGGGTCAGACAAGCCATTGCCGTTTATCACTAGCCTCAATCAGCAAATACGCCACGAAAGTGTTAAATGCATGTTCCTCCTGATTGTAACTACAATAGCGCAAAAAGCCATGGATACATCACTTCTACTCGCTCAGTAATTGCGAAATAGGATGTTGTACAGTCAGAAAAAGCACGGAATCCATTACTTGCACAATCGTATTCCAAAGGACTCGGTGACTTCCTCCCATCTTGAAAACCATCAGGTAGCCAACATGCGACACTATCCCATGGACGCAGTAGCCCGCCCGGCTAGTGGTGCGCTAGGCACCACACTATTGATTTCTTTGCCGTTTGCCACGCGCTATTGTCAAGCCTCTCACCAACTCGGCCGACTGATTTGCCTGCTTGCAATCTTAGATCAGGGGAATGCATACTAAAGGGGGGCGTGTCCAGCCAAGCCATCCTGCTCTCCGTCCCGAGGTGCACCACTTGCTCTAGTCGCTGTGACATTCTGACAAAGATTCACTGGATCTTTGTTGCCCTTCAATCAAAATGAAGTTGTCTACACTGTTCTTTTTACCTGCGGCTTGCCTGTCTGCTGTCGCGGCGGCTGATAAGTCATGTCCCGCAAAGGACAGGTGCCAGCGAGGCGTTGACGGCAGAGCTGGCGAGCCTCCCCTTAGCAGTCGTCTTGCCGACTGCAAAGCTCTCAACACTATTACTGTCAGCCCATACACGGTGTAAGTAGCACTTTTCGATCAGGAATAAGCTTGCACGGCACGTCTAACTCTCCTCTAGCACCGAAACCGACTATACCGGTACAATTGCCGTCCGGATTCCCACTGGCATGCCCGTGAAGAGACAGGCACTCAAAAACATTGCTGCTCGTGCCGCCAATACACCCGGAGCGGGGCCTACTGCTACTACGATCACCCCGACTGTTGTCCCGACGTATGCCACGTACTGCGACTCGCCTTCTGCATACTATAGTGCCTGTTCTCGGGCAGGTGTAACCGCTGCCATAACGACGCTCGCGACACCGACCACGATTGTTACAACGACTTCGGAGGCATGCCCAGTGAGACGTCTTGCGAAGCGAGCAGGCGAAGCTGCAGGATATGAGTATGAGGATGGATGGGATAGCTACAATATGCCAGGTATTAAACTATTTTAGAGGGCTAGAAAAACAACTACGATGATAGCATCTCTAAAACCATTTTCTTAAACGCCGCCAAGAAAGGGATTCCAATCGAGTTAGGCCTCATATGCTGTCTATTACTCACGGTGCCAGTGAGAGTCTACGTTGATTCCCTCTGATCCCCACTCGGTCTTAATACTACTTCTGGAAGGTAATCAGGACTTGGTGGGATAAAATTGCAAGGTGAATAGAGGTTCAGAACCAGATATGTAAGCTAGCTAGTGGAAGGCAAGTATGTGTACAGTTATGTTTAGTACAAGGGCATTTTATAAGCGTCAAAGTCGTAAGTCCAGCTATCAATCGACTCTTGATGGTAAACACACTTGAAGTCGGTACCATTCCCAGACCACAGCGGTCGGAGAGGCCAGCGGCAGATAGTGTCAATCTTATCAGTTCCGTTAAGCGTCTCTGGAGCAGCGCCATTCTCAACCCATTCGATAACGGTCTGCAAGGTAGTCTGTGGCCATCCGCCGCCGGACTGGTGAGAGTTGCTTCCGCAGTGAGCACCCCCGGGGACGAGGTACAGTCTGTAGAAGTCGTCCACGGCGGCGACGCTGTCGTTGTAGCTCAAGTGGGGAAACATGACATTGCGGACAGAGTCGTAGTAGTGTACCGATGAGCCCGTCGGGATAGAGTCATCTTGTTCGCCGTGGACGTGAATCACTTTGCCGCCAGCAGCTTGGAAGCTGCTCAGGTCGGGATGCGTGGTCTGAAGGGAATCGGCGTACTTGTTCATGCCGTAAATCATCCACTCCTTGAGCGTGTCATACGTGACGTTATCGAGGCTGGCGAGCGTGCTCGTGTCCTGAAGTTGGAGGTAGCGTGCAACCCACTCCCCGCCAAGGCCGTTGATGCTGAGGCCCCAAGAGTCAGAGTCTTCGTCATAGGCAGCGGCGGCGTCAGAGAAAGTTGAACCAGGCTGATAGTTGATATAAACACGGCGGCCGTCAGAGTCGTGCAGGCCGTCAAGGAATTGTTGGGCTACCGCGACGCCGTCAGCCGAGACGGTTCCACTCTGAGCTGGTGTACTTGGTTGAGTAAGTTGACGAGCTCTCAGAGCACCAGAACCTTGAGAACTAGATGAATCGCAGGAGTATTCTGTTCCAATTGTGCTGTTAAGATCGAAGTGAAGCTTGCATAGATCTGACCGCGAAACGATGCCGTCAACCCTGCCATCTAGGCCGTCGCAAGCAGCGATAGTCAGGTTCAAGATCTTGTCTAGCTCGCAGGTGGGAGGAAAGTAGTTCAAGGTCTCTTCTATGACATTGCCAAGTAGGTGATTGACCTGTTGTTGGCCATATCGAAAAGCTGGGGCGCCAATGGCAGCTCCATCGAATTGATCAGCGAAGCGCTGTACTTGGCTCCAGCCCTCGCGGCCACCCTCAGAACAGCCCTGATAGTAAGAATAGAGCTTGGAGTTGTCTGAGACATTGTACAAGTTCTTTGCCAACTGCTTGCCAAGTAGCGCAAGCTCGTGATGGGCCTGGTAGCCAAACATGTAGACAGCCTGCCAGTTGATGGTGCCATTGGCGAGGAGGAACACCTCATCCCACTGGGTGTCGAAGTCACCAAACCCTCCATCAGTGATTCCTGAGACGGCACCGACAATCAGACCGGAGGGAATATACGAGCTGCCGGAGTTGATGGCGAGACCACCACCACCAGTAGAGAGGTATCGGTTCTGGAACATGTCGGGTGCAGGAAGCCAGTACGAGACGTGGACAACATCACCGGAGATGCCATCGTGCGAATACGCCAAGGTGAGGTTGCAGTAGTCAGCGCTGGCCGTAGGGTACCATTCGGATTGAAAGCTGGCGTTGGACACTAGCGTTGTTTGAATCGAAGACGGGTCGATGGTGATTCCGGGTATGAAGGCATCGGCTGGAAGGGCAGACTTGGCATAACTCTTGGAGCAGATGTCACTTAGAGAGGCGGCACGTACGGCTGCCGCAGATGCGACGGCCCTGAAAAGATAGTAAAGTAAAGGCATAGGAGCTGCGAGGCTTAGGCGGGCGAGGTTGATTCTTGGAAGACGTTGAAACAATAGGTGAGCTGCCCTCTAGGCTTTGACGAGGGAGATGGGGAGTAGCAACTCGGCCGGATTTGTCCTGCTATAAGTATGATTCCGACCACGTCATTACGATTGTTACATGAAGAGGCAAAGGTGGCCTCGTCATCTACAATTGGACTACACAGGCATGTAATTGAAGGGAAATTTATTCGATATGCGTAAGTTGATGATCATGTCTGCAATTGATTATCCTCGGGACAGCCCCACAGGTCTAGATGGTGGTGCGCAATCGGGCCATCTAAAAAATGGAGACGGCTCTCGACAGATGTGGAGATAGTTCCGGGGAACGAACATCAAGAAACCCTGTCAGCAAACTCGAGACTTGGCACGGCCGAATTAAGTTGATGTCGCATGAGTGATTGGACGTTTATTGAAGTTTATGTGGGATGCGCTCACGTCTAAGTACGTACATACTACGGCTACTCCCGCTGCGCACCTCGCATGGGGGGAATCCGTATTTGGCATCGCCGAGGTTTATTGTCCGAGATGTATTCTTCTCTCGCAAACACTTGACCCTTGTGATCCCGCATTAAGAAGCGGACCTGCCGCCTGTAAAATGTCCTGCCATCCTGGCCAGAGATGAGCTCCAATTCGTGGTTTATGGGAACGGCAAATATGCGTTTCTCTTCTGACGGAAGTCCTTCCTCCGCATGGCGACATGCGACCTCCTCACTGTTGTCCTTGTCATCAAGACAAATGTCATGCTCAAGCTCAATGAGACGTCGGCCGACTCTGTACATGGTGCCGACGTCGAAGAGACCTTCCTTGGCTGGACCATGCTGTGCCATTCGCGTCAAGCCCTCTAAGCGTGTTTTGAGGTTTCGACATTTGATGACAACGAAAAATAGAAAAGGCAGGAAACTCATCTCGAAAGTGAAGCTGGAGCACGGTTTATGTTGCTGTTCAGCAGTCACCCAGAGATGCACAGCCTTTCCGGCCAAGTCTACTACAGTCCGGAAAGCGTCTAGATACTGATCGAACCAGACCTCGGAGTGTTCGCCAGGGGCCTGGAGATGGATTCCCCCGACCGTGTATTTGATTCGCATCAGGCACATGGCGTATCTGTCCGACGTCGCCGACAGGGGAATAGTGGCCTCCAATTTGTTCGCTCGAGTGTCCCACTGATCGAGCATTTCTGCCAGCCGGAGTGCCTCGGCAGGACTCTCATGAAACACGCTGCCCATGATCTGTGTCAGTAGTTCATCGATAACAGCCTGAGCTTCTGCAACCCCACTGAAATCCGCAGGCATGAGCGTGGAGAACCCGACTAGAGCCGGGAGATGCAGGCGCTTGGCGCCACCGAAGAAGAGCGGGATGAGGCTTAAACGGCGGAATATGGGCACAAGATGTTCTCGTGCCCATGCGGGACATGGCGAGTTGTTCAGGATCATGATGCCATACCGGCTATGCTGAAGAGCAGCGTCGATATCTCCCTGTAGATATTCGATGCAGACAAAGAGGATGCAGAGCAACAAGACCAACGGCTGGTTCCCATCCAAATTGATCTGCTTGATGGCTGCGTTGTAATGACCGACGGCGAAACGGCTACCGCATATCTGTCGCGTGATCCGAGAGCCTCTAGAAAAGTCTTCGTAGAGTGAGCTAACGGCCAGGACGGCATGCCGCACCGTGGGTTCGAAGTGGCTAAACTGCATGACTAGGTGCGTCCAGAAGTATGCGTCTGTAGATCCCGCCAAGACGGGGCCGACCATCTCAGTAAAGTACTGAAAGGTTTTGCCTTCTCTCTGGTCGCGCGCAGAGAGTTGATTGGGCCGGTACAGGGTCAGTGTCGGCTCTGCCGTGGGCGTTTCGTAGCCGCTGCATGTGCGGTGGGAAGATGTGCATCGTCTACAAGCTGGTCTTGTCTCGTCACATTTGACCTTCCGGGCTCTAGCCAGGCCAAGAAAGGGGGTTAGTACAGTCTCGTGGCCAAGTGGGAGCCGTGGGAATGAATGCTTGGAACGCACTTGCAGGTCCGGCAGCCGGTCCTCACATGATGTCGAGCAACAGGTGGAGGCATCGATCTAGCGTGGAGCTGTTCCGAGCCAACAGACGAGGTTGATGTGTGCACAGCAAGCCTAACTGGTGATGTGTAAAGGCTTTGAATGGCAGCAATCCCAAGTCAAGCTGTGCGGGTTCCTACATCATGGCGAGGAATTAAAGCTGAGACATCCCAGTGCAAGACGCGCGGCAACCCAGGCCCGAGCTTATGGAAGTGTAACATTTATGCTGATCTCTTGTGGGGCTGTCCCGAGCGTGAGTGGGCCCTGCTTGAACTCTCGCAATTACTATATAAGGAGTGTTTATCCGTAGAGGGGAAGGTTTCCAAGGGGGGGTTCTAGTTCGTGGTGCTATACGGAGTAATGCATGGTAAAATAGCATTGCACTCAAAATCTCAACAGTGGAGCATGGCCCAGCTATGGAGCCAGCCTGTGAAGCCAGAGCCATCAACTGTCTAAGCTTAGCATGGATGGCCACCTTATTGACGATGAACAGCGCCAGGAGCCCACCAAGAAGCGGCACCGGATGCCCATTGTGAGGCGGGCAGGACAAACAGACGAGACAGTTTCGCCTAATGAGGCGCGAGAGGGCTCGGAAGCGGGCCAACAAGTAGCCGTAGATTCGTACCCTGAAGTTTGGCCTTTGTAGCCCCCAACAATGCGCCGTAGAAATTCTGACGAGTCAACTTGAGAACAAGGCTGAAAAGTGTTTCAAATGCTCTACAGGGCAGTTGCTTCCCAGGCCGTTGCCCGCACGCAGTCAGGTGGGACAACGGTGGACGGGGCACATCATCGTGGATGTCTCGGACACCAGGCTAACTTAGCTTGGATCTATTTGGATTTTGTTAACTGAGTCTAGGGCTGCGTAATTCAAGGTGCTTTACGCCACCCGTCTTCTGACAGTCTCCGCCACATGTGACGGTCAGGTCTATGCTAAAGGTATAGGGTAGGTACAAGGCGCGAAGAGTATTGATGGGGTGGATCAGGACGCCGTCAGCCCGGTTCATCGTGATTAGGTAAGTCGGCAGTCTGGCTCATGTAGTTGGGGTGAGTTCGGGATCTTGGTGTCGTGGAAAACTGATAACGTCATGGTTCTGCTGTTGATGACCGACTGGTCCCAACCTGGGCCGTGATAAAACACATAAGTTTAATATGCTCATTTTGAAATAACAAGACCACAAGAAAGGCTCGACAAATAGCATGAGCACCTGCATCAGGTTGATCTTAATGATCTTGTCACACAGCCAGCTTATCATCGGGGTCAAGGCAACAGTCGCATTCAGATGCAAATGCCTAATCCGATGATTCTACTTTTCCAGGCTCGAACCATCGTATTTAGGTTGACGAAGTAGGATGCTATAGACGAATCCATTGTCTATTACTACTATCATATATTAAGGACCAACCCTAAGAATGGTATTGGATGGAGAATTCAAGAGCTTTCGATGTGAATCGTCGTTACTAGATGTAACATATTCTAACTTATCTATGTGTAGCTGCATAGGCGACTACAACGTTGCTATGTTTGCCTCTTGTCGGCTCAGATGGGAAACAACTGTGCTGCTGCTATTGCTGCACAGATGAGAGCGCGGTTCATATTTATTCGACTTGGTTTTATGGTTGTAATTGGCGGCGGAGTCCCAAGCGGCAAGGTTGACATTGACTCGGAGATGTCGGTGAGTCAACCCGACAAGCAACATAGTTGCAGTGGTTCAGTATGATTGTCTTGTACGCGAGTTTCGCTGGCCGAGTTGGGAGAGGCAAAAGCATCAACCATTTCAGTCCCGGAGTAGATCGCCCGATTGCTTGTGGAGTACTCTCATAACCAACCCCTGGACCAAGGCAGATGCTCAGATCTGGTTGGTGAGCTACGAATATGGCCTGCTCGTAATTATACGCCCCACAGTTTGGCGGCCGGCACACCCGCTATTAGCTGCACGACGGATAGAGCGGAGAATATTGAAACCTGTGGCGCTGCTGTTGGCTGTTGGCACTAGCTGAAAATGCTTTCCCTTGTCAAAAGAGGGGCGTTTAGACCCATTGCATCGGTGTGGACGACTGCGTGGAGAAGTGGTCGGGGGATAAAACGGAATAGCACGTCAATAGTTCCAATATCTAATTCTACACGTACATAGTACAGTACTGTACGCTGCGCTAAGCCACGTATGTGCTATGGCAATTTCTGCATTCAATATTTCTGGCTAAGCGAGGTGGAGTGACTGAGGCAGGTGAATAAAATCCTGCCCCTGGACACCTCGACAACGTAGGTTCTCTGAACTCTGTCGGCGTCTTCTTCTTGTTGTCGTAATTCTATTAGTCACTTCCACTCTTTTGCTGCTGTCGCCATGCGTCTCCAACTGTCTCCCCTCGCTTTCTCCTTGCTTGTGGCCCAGGCCCTTCTGTCCTCTGCCGGCCCATGTAAACCGCAATCGAACTCACAAACGACCCTTTCTACGTCTGCTACCGATGAGACATCGACCATCTCCGAGACTGGGGCGTTGAGCTCGGTTGGGTCAACCTCTTCTGAATCAACTGCTACCGAACTATCCATCTCTACAACTGAGGCCTCAACCACCACAACCGACACCCCGTCTTCTACTACTTCTACGACCACTACATTGCCCGCTGAGACGCAGTGGAACTCACTCGGTGCCTTCGACACTAATGGCAACAAATTCGATACCAAGCTCTCCATAGCGGGAACCGATGGTAACTATATTCTCAACTGGAATCCGAACCTGAGTGGTGTCTCAGCCAAGTTTGAGCTCGATCCCACCACTGGCCGTCTCTTTGCTACCCTCGCCGACGGCACCTTGACTTGGGCGATCACCTCGATACCCTCCGTCGGTGTTAGCGGTTCCGCATTATCTTTCCGGCCGGCGCAACTAGCTCCCCTGACAAACTATTACTACGTTAAATGTACCCGCGGCACCGATGGTTACTTGGATTGTTTTTCAGAGGGCGGTGGCAGCCAGCTCTCCTTTGTGACGCCCACAAGCACAAAGTACATATACGCCACTCTCTCTAGTACCTCGACCTGGACGTACGTGCAGCTCCGGACTGGAAATTAGCGTTATTTTCAGAAAAAATCTTTGATAAACGCTACAAGATTCCTTGAGAGCAATCATCTCTACATAGACAAGGGTATCGCCCGTTGCCTTGATACTAAGCAAACGAACGCCGAGGCCTGAGCTACTCGTATAAATGTATTTGAACTTGGTATTCCTCTGAGTACTCATCGGTACTCGACTTGGAGGGCTGGTTAAGATGCCCAAGGAACTACCCCACCTAAAGCTGGTGTGCTCGTTCCGCATCGCTACCCATCACCTCGTGCTTCCCCACAGATCGTCCATGTCAATACAGATGTGTGCAAGGGAGCGCTCGTTTATCTTGTGGCCAGTTTCATGGTCGATGCTGCAGGGTGATAGCCCATCTTCTTGGGAAAATTCGCGGCTCGTGAGACGGACGTCCACGGAATTAGCGCGGATCACGGCGTAGAAGTTGGCGTGGGGAATATGAAGGGTGTTCATCTGATGGCCAGGTAGGTGTAGGGATGCAAAGGCACGGCGGCGAAGCCAGCGTTCATATTTGGTGACTCCCATGTGGGACCTCTATGGGCCGACCTGATCCAAACTTCCAGCTACTTGATAACGACGAGGGGGCACGTCCAAATGCGGCGGAGAAGGGCGCGGACAAGCAGGGTCAGATACTAATGGTAAGCAGTTTGTTATTAGCTAGTACTGATGCTCATACTGACTAATACTAAGGCCTTTCAAAAGATCGAGTAGTCGCCGTTACGACGACGCGAGAATCGTATTTCACGGCAAATTATCCTAACATGGCCGTTTTGTCTTCGCTGCCCACCGACACTAAAATGCTGCGACCGGAGGCGCACCCTCCCACATAGAGACCAAAATCTGCCTCTCCCCTTCCCAAGGTTCGCGGCCATGGGACACTTGGAAATTGTCAACCAGAAGGAGGTCGCCTGGCTCCAAGACTAGACTGATTTCCTCCTTGTCAATGACGTCAATAAGCTTATCGAGGTACTCCCTAGGAATTGGGGTTTCGTCGCTGTAAACACAAGGGAGATCTGCCTCATATTAGCAGGCTTGAACATGATACTCATTAGCAGAAAACTTGCAAGTCATTCCATCACGGCCAATATGGGGTGGGTCGAGAGCACCGATGTCTCGCGTGATTCCATGTCGCCCTACGAGGCCGTTGAACCATACCGGTCTACCGCTTGAGGGTATCCTCCGAAGGCCTACTCGAATAGTTAGACCAGGCTGAAGATTTCCTGTATTAACAGTCGCTTGAAACCTACCAGGAATATGCTGAGTCAACTCAAGGCTGTCATCCTCAAGCCACTTGAAGTCAGATGTCAATCTGAGGACCTGCTTCTCGACCTTGTTCCGTTTTGTCGCCTCGTCGTCGCCCGGTAGGAAATCCTGGCCAAAGCTGTACTCGCCTGCCCAGTTGAAGCCGTTGCCGTTGCCCTCCTTTCCGGGAGCACGAAAGACCATCTTCATGCCTAGTCCGCGTTTTCGGACGCCTTCGACCAGCTCCGGAATCTCAGCAAGAACCTTCTCATATACGTTGGCACTATTGGCAATCGGTGTTGCACCACCTGGAGCATTGGGGTCAAAACGTTGTTCTCTTCTCAATGGTTGTCCCGAGATGGAAGAAAAAGCTGACGGTACCTTTCGGCGCCTTCTTTACGCAGTAGAAATGAATGTTGGCAGGAAACCGCGTGTATCTAGAGTACTGAGCAGTGTTAGTCGACGGGCATTTGCCATTCGACGACACTGACTACCCCCGTCATACCTCGTTATGCTGGTAGAAGCGACGGTCGGCCGGGCCTTCATTGGCCGTCCATATGGCCTTTGCCACAGGCGTTCTAACGCCGGCAAGACCAATCTGCTCGTGAGGATACGAGCCGCGTGCTTCTTCCACGGCGCAGACAAGATCGGAGAAGGTCTGCGCAGAAGCGTGGCCCATGCCACGCAACAGCACGGCGCCGTGGCGTTCCAGAAGTTCTTGGATCTTTCCCGATTCTGCCAAGGCTCGCAGGGCTGAGGCAGATTGAGCAACAGGGGGCGGCCCGCTTTCGCCGTTGACCTGCAGTCCGTAGGGAAGGACGTTGCCAAAGTATGTCCTCGCCCCTGGGACGTCGAACGACTTAAACTCGACTGGCACGGCCATTGTTTCTGTAGATACAAGATATCTTGACACAGATAAGCTGATTCCGCGCTTGAATCTGTCGGCCGTCCGTTTATATATCAACCGCTCTGTTATTTTTTTCCAACGACTACTTGAGGTCGGCGCGGCCCCGACCCGACGGGAGAGCAATCAACCTGACGATGTGGGCTTCCCTAGCAAGCAGTCCAATCACCCGTTGGGTATTGGTATTGCGAATCCCTTGCGCAAATGACGCTAGAGGTCAACATGGAGCGACAGCTATTTCCTATCCCACTTGCTATAGGTGTTCGACATTGCCCCTCCATTGTTGCGTGCTCGCTTTCTCTTCTCCTTGGTTGACAACCTGGCATCTCCACCCCGTTATTGCGTGCTCAATTCCCTCTTACGTCAAACCAACCCCGTGCTCACGGATATCCGTCCGAAAAGTCCATCCTCTATTGCTGTTAGAGACAGCGAAAGGGCCGAAACGAATGACTGACTCGTCATGTTATGGATCGGCCTTACCAAAATACGAAAGGCGTATTATCCTAGCCAGGTACGTAAAAGACTTAAATATCTAGCTGTATAATCTCTATCACCTTTCTTTTTATTGTGTTGTCAACACTCATTCCCAGAAATCTCAGCACATTGGTGACTCCTTTAAGATGGCGACCAAAGAAGACCTACCAATTGAGAGTAAGTTGTCGCAACGTGAGAAGTGACTATATTTTTTCTAACCGGTCCTGATAGTTTCCGAAGGGAGCCAGAACGCCAGCGACCATGTCGAAGGAAAAGACGGCGACAATGTTTTAGGCATCGTTGAAGCCAACATCCTTCAGGGACGGACTATTGGAGTATTCGGCGCTGTCTCATTGATCGTGAATAAGATCATTGGTGCAGGGTACGTTATCACCTCCTGACTATTGCAACCGTCTACTCACCAGAACTAGTATTTTCTCAACGCCCAGTACCATCTACAAGCTCTCGGGTAGCGTCGGCATGTCATTAATGTGCTGGGTCATCGGAGCTGTTATTTCAACATGTGGCATTTTTGTCATGCTGGAATTCGGTGCTGGCATCCCAAGATCCGGCGGAATCAAGAACTATCTCGAGCGTTCGTTCCATCCTCGATTGATGCAGACATGCATCTACGTGTTCTACTGTGTTTTCCTGCGTGAGTTTCTCTAAGGCATCTTGTTTCACCGTCAAGCTTCTCCAACTCACCTCCCCGCGTCACTAGAAATCTCCGCCAGCAACGCTATTACGTTCGCTTCCTATATACTGGTAGCCGCTGGGGTTGAGTCAACAACGTGGAAGCTTCGTGGCGTCGCAATTGCTGGGGCCGTCTTTGCTGTTGGAATGCATACTGTAATTCCACGGGCTGGACGCGCCTTGCAGGATGTGCTCTCGGCCGTCAAGCTATTCACGCTCGCCTTTATCGTCTGCTGCGGCTTCGCCGCCCTTGGGGGACATCTCAAAGTCGAGAACCCTGGCAACTTTTCAAATGCTTTTAAAGGCACTTCTAACAACGGATACAATATTGGATCTGCGATTCTTAATGTCATCTTCTCTTTCCAGGGATATGACAATGTCAATGCAGTAAGTGTAGATCAAGAATCCAACTCTTGTCTTTCTCTGACACTTTTCAGGTATTATCAGAAGTCCGCAATCCACAGAGGACACTTCGCATCGCGCTTCCCCTGTCGATGGGTGTTATAAGTGTTCTTTATCTACTAGCAAATGTTGCCTATGTACGCATTACACCTTACTTCTGTTCTTCCGATGATGCACCTCAGCTAACCCCTCTGAAGTTTGCTGCTGTTTCCAAGGAAGAGTTCTTGGAGGCCAAGGTCACCGTTGCGGCAACCCTATTCAAGAACCTCTTCGGCGAATCAGCAGGAACCAAAGCCCTCCCAGCACTAGTCGCACTCTCTGCGCTTGGACATCTCCTTGGAGTCGCCTTTACTGTCCGTAAGTAACCATGCACTGTTCTATTTGTTGTGACAAAAGCTGATTTTGGGTAGCCCGAATTCTCCAAGAGCTGGCAAAAGGTGGCGTTTTGCCTTTTTCAAACCTCTTTATGGAAAACAGACCGTTTCGAACTCCAATTTACAGTCTGGTACTCCACCTCGGCGTCACAATTCTCTTCATCTGCGCTCCACCAGCGGGCGATGCCTTCACTTTCATCGTTAGCTTGTCGACCTATCCCACAACCGCTCTCCTCACAGCCATCACGGTTGGATTAGTCAAGCTGCGCCTTACGAAAAGCGAAGATTTCCAATCTCCGCTCCGTGCTCCATGGGTCCTTGTCATAGGCTACTTGGCTGCTAACATCGTAAGCTTTGCTTTTCTAGCTATGTCTTGTCGTAGAGTCTATCGCTAATCGTTCTCGCGTCTAGTTCCTCCTGGTCATGCCTTTTGTCCGTCCTCCCAACGGCAAGGGTAGCACTTCACTGCCATATTGGCTTTCCTCCGTTGTAGCGTTGGGAATTCTATCATTGGGTGTTGTTTATTACGTGGGTCGGTTCGTACTGGCACCACTCATATTTGGGTACAAGAATGAAAAGGTTCAGGTGGAGCTAAGTGACGGGTCAAAAGTTACTCGATTTAAGAGAGTACCTAGAGCCATGAAGTAGATCTCAAGAAGAGGCTAACTTATAAGTTTGAGGATCAACAATAGCTCCTTAGGCCTCGGTTACATTTACCCCATTCTTCTCATTTGTCTCAGGGACACTGCTGCCGGATTCATCATCAATGATTGTTACCCCGGTTAGGCTTTTGCCGTGTGATGTCTCTGTAACCTTGGTCAATGCAACCCAGGCCAACCCCGGAATGGAGATCCAGAACAAAGCAAGATTAATTGCACAGGCGCCGTTGTAGTTGAATTTCATGGCGGAGACGACAAACCCAAAAGTTGACCCCAAGGAACCGACACTATTAATCAGGCCAGCCAGGAAAGCCGTCTCGTTAATAGTGTTCGTCAGGCTCCCGGTGATCCAGTATAAAAAGGTGGTAACCAACGGGTCAGAAAGCCCCCACAACGTAAAGACGAAGCATCCAAGCCCGTATCCCGAATCAGACCAATCAAGGCTAGGAAGGGTCTTGGAATAGTGTACCTGCACCGCTTGTCCCAGAATCCAAGATGTCCCAGTGGTAAATAGGATGACGACGAAGCCGATTTTCGCACGCGTCTGTCGGCTGAACCGTTGCCAGTCGAGAAGCTGACCAAATGCCAAAGCGCCGAAGAGCCCAGCGAGATAGAACAGAGCTGAGTTGAGGGCTCGTGCGCGGACTGTGAAGTATGCGAAGTTGAACTGCCACTGATACGACAAAAACCACTGGGCGTACAGCATGAAGGGGACAAGAGCTAGGACAGTGGGGTTCTTGAGAAGGACGCCAAGAACACGGAACTCATGAGCGAGCGTAGGGGCCTTGATCACTGCCACCTTGCGACCGTCGGTTCGCTGGACCTTGGGTATGGACGGTAAGGCGATGGCGAATGGGAAGCCGAGACACATGATTGTAATGAAGACAACATCTGATCTGGTCAGCTAATGCTTTTCAATCAGCGAGACGGAAGTTGCGGTACTTACACGTTGCGTTACTGATGGAACCACGATAGTTCCGGTTGACATTAAGGGCAAGAGAAATGATACCACCAATGGAGGCGCCCAAGTTTTGGAGCGCAAACTTCAAAGACGCTATTCTCTGAGTAAGTACGGAGCGTGACAGCACTCCCGCGGGATCGAGGATGGAGAGCCGATGCTTACTTGCGAAACCCTTTCTGTTTTCCTCGGTGTAGCCTAGGAAGATTGCCCCGCTGGCAATCCACAGGAAGCACGCCGAGAGACCGATCAACACCGAGCCGAGTAGTAAGAGCCAAGTAGCTCCTGATTTATCAACCAAGTAGAGCCCGGCAGCGTATGGCGCGTATCCGAGCGTTCCAATCTGTTATCAGGGACGTCAGAGTATGAATCAAATCAGACTTGAGCTGCGTGAAGCCAAGCCGAGTGTAGCAAGGAAACACACCAAGAGAGACCATTTTGGAGAGATTCGGTTGCAGATGGCACCAGCCAGTAGCGATCCGACGGACAATACTCCAAACACGACGGCGTTGGCTGCGTTGGAGATATCAGGGCTGGCGCCGCCGCCGGCTCCCATACCATTGAGCGCACCGAAGATACCAGGACACGTGAATGCCGTGGACGCAACCATGAAGGCCGCGAAAATGGTCGACCTGTACCAAGTCACCGGATGAGTTTCCTTTTCGGCCATGTTGAAAGAGACGACCTAATTATCAGACAGTTTAATATGGCTTATGTCAGGGGAAGCTGAAGCCCGCGCCGCTGTGTGTTGTAACTTCACAAAGTTTACTAGTTGACTTTGTTGTAATTCATAAAATACAACGGAGGATGTGGGCAATCCTTCGACATAAAGTAATGAGAGATTGGCTTGGAAATCTGAGGGGCAATTCTCCTAAATCATAACAAGAAGGATTAAGCGATGGATTGAGAGAATTCTTGGCGAATACCACAATATTTCCGACTAGAAAAGGCGTCATGAGAGCTTCAACTCGCGTCGATACAGCTGGGTGGACCCCTTGTCCAAATCACCTCACATGATCGATGGTTGATGTGACTGTACACCAACAGAAACTACTATGAATTAACCAATAAATCGAACTGCTAGTCTCGCCGTACGCCTAGTACACTCGGGTGGAAGTCGCGTATACCAACAGATTACTTATCTCGAGTTCTAAGACACCCATTCACTCGGGCTTCGGAATTACTTGCCCGCCATCCAGCCTGGCTCGGTGGATCTCGAGACATGATCAAGCAGGGGGTTTACGACCTGTCTGGTCTTGATAATCTCTGACAAACGATGCTACATGACTTGAGTGTGTGTGGGCAACAATGTAGCCAAAATGAGGGAGGCCACTCAGGACAAGTCATTTCCGATATGGATCTGAATATAGTCTACGTTAGTACCGCATATACGGAAATATACGGCAATAACCATATCCATTGGCTGTAGTATCGACGCCACGTTGGCGTTCAATAGTGCCTGGGAAGATGGATGTGTGGGGAGTAGTTTGAGCTCTCTATCGTGTCTCCCGCCAATCACTCCTTGTCGTCTTCCTCGTCCGAGAGCTGGGTTATAATGTCGCCATCCTGGTGTGCATGATGACAATACCGCGTAGCACCCCGAAAACTTGACTCACTTGCGGGGGTACATGTGTTATCAGTCTGACTCGTTCTTACGGCGATTAATTGCCGCTGTGGTACGTGACAGTTACACAGTGACGTGCCTGAGACGGTGGGGTTAGGCGGCATGTACGGCTCTGGCGAATTCTAGAGGGTAATTTCACCATTGATACAGTGGAAGCGGACATGGATGTGAGCACCCAGATTGCAGACAGGGCTTTGTAATCAATCTCAACACTCAATTATAACTCTTACCTACCCCGCAAGCATGTTTAACAGTGTTAGCGACGGATCAACAAGAACCTAAGGAATCGCGCACAATGCAGAAGAAACTGAAGGTTGCCATCATCGGCGGTGGTCCCGCGGGCTTGGCTGCTGCTATAGAACTGGAAAGACGCCCTTTCATTGAATGGAAGCTATACGAGAAGAAGCCCTCTATTAGTGAGCTCGGCACCGGGCTTTCGATCCAGCGCAACACGTGGAGGATGCTGGAGCTGTTGGGTGCGGCCGATCACATTGGTGCGGAGGACTTCTTTCGGCCAGACGATCAGCACTATGTCCAGCATCGGTAAGTGGTACAACGGCCTGATTTTCTTAGATCCAAGTTCTCAAGTCCCATAGGCCTGTTGATGAATCTCAGGTTCAACTCTAGAGTTCTCAGTATGCTACACGACAAATAAAACCTGGCTGCTAACAACCACCGTCATAGAAACTCAAAGACAGCAGAGCTGGTGTCCACGCACTTTTCTACCGCCGACACACCCCCACACCAGCGCCCCTGCCGAGCGCATCGTTCAATACTACAGCAAGCTCTTTTGAAAGAGGTTAATCAATCTCGCATTCGGGTCGGGCGGAAGCTCATCAACACCTCCCGACTTGAGTCGGGCAGGCTGAGCCTAGAATTTGAAGGAGGGTCTACTGATGAAGTAGATCTTCTTATAGGAGCAGATGGCATACGATCTGTAAGTCATTAAGCCCTCATTTTGATCTTTGTCTTTCTACTTTCGCAATCAGCTGGTTATTGGGACAGACAAGGACAGATGTACTAATGTGTGGCTTGGTGTCGATACTTAGATTGTTCGCCAGTTCGCCTTCCCTGACCACACTATAGCCTACACCGGCTCAACAGCTTATCGCGGTCTTTCTCGCACTTCGGATGCTCTCAAGATCAACGGTTTGAACAAGGCAGTCATCTTTTGGCACGGAACTGGTTCCAAGTGGATATATACATGCCCCCTGGGTGGAGATGACTTGGAGGTCACAGTCCGAATCAAGGAGCCTCACATCGACGGCAATGACCGTGTCAGTTGGGGCCAAGAGACATCCATCCGCCCCGTCCAGGATGCCTTCCAGGACGAACTAAGCCCTCCTCTCCGACAACTACTCAAGATCGTCGATCGCGTGCAGCAGTTCGACTTCTTCGCTGGGCCTAGGCTGGGGTCCATCGTACAGCACGGGTCGGTAGCTTTGATTGGAGACGCCTCGCATCCGCTCTCGGGCGCGTTTGGAGCTGGCGCAGGTTTTGCGCTGGAAGACGCCCATGTTTTAGGCGGTGCCCTCGAATGGGCACTAGAAAGTGGGAAGCCCGTGTCTGCAGGCCTAGAAATATTCGATCGAGTCCGTTCGCAGCACTATGAAGCCCTTTATGGGGTTTTGGACCGGTACGGCGCCGCTGAAGAGGAGTTGACATCGCTACATCTAGATTCCCAGGAGGAAATTAAGTTCAGGATCGGCAGGGTCTGGAACGCGGAGAACGACTGGATGTACTACTATCAGGCGGATACTGTGCTCAAAGAGGAACTCCAAAAGTTGAGTTTGGAGTCTTCAAAGACTACTACGCTACTGAGTAGATGAAACCCAATTCACAATTCAAGAAAGGTCGGATTTACAGCTTTATCTCCAGTCTTAGCAGGGCTGTTGATGGTCTTCTACTTAACTCGTAATCACCTAACGCTCTTTATTTACAGCAAGGGGGTATCTCTTTATCACTCTGGCTGCTAATCAGGTGTAATGCAAGCTCTGGATATTGAACTTTCTATTTAGAGAAAATGAGGCCGTTGCTAAGGATATATTTATTTCTAACAGGCATCTCTTTTCTGTAATAGAACAATTCCCAACGTCCGTACAATGCACAACCTCGAGTCTTACGGCAAGTTTCTAGATTTAATGTTAATGCACCCCAACCAGCCCTAGCTCACAAAGGTTGCACTAGATTATTAGTCAGAAAAAGGTACCAAAAGTAGCTAGTATGCAATGTACCCCGCTATCGGGGAAGAAATTTAGAACCGTGAATATCCACCAGCAAAAAGAAAAAGAAAAAGAAAAAGCAAAGAGCTACAATCAAGCCACGAGTTTTCCAGGCAGACTGCAGAGATGTCTTACGGAACAGTGAAGCCCTCAGTTGCGAATTCGGATGATTCCGAGTCATCCGTGCAATCGACACAGAGCGCAGTTGATGCTCCGGTCTCTCACGATGAGCCAACGGCAGAGGCGCGATTCCAAGACAACCCAGACAATACATTCTGGCTAAAAGTGAAGGCCTTTTACGCAAAAAATATTGGCCTTTTCTTCGTCTTTCTAGCGCAAATGTTCGCGTCTATTGTATGTGTGCCGGCTAAAAGCGAGCGAGGGATGAGTGTTAACAACAAGGCAGATGTCCATGACAACTCGACTACTGGAGACCGGATTTGAGACCAAGTTCCATGCACTGCAGATTATATTCGTGCGCATGTTGACGACGGCTGTAATCGGATCCTTGTACATGTGGTACAAGAAGGTTCCGGACTTTCCGTTGGGCCAACGTGGTGTCAGAGGTCTCCTCGTTATTCGAGGCATCGCGGGCTCAACAGGACTATTCGGTTTATATTGTATAGCTTCACGCGTTGCGTTGAGAGGATGTGCGCTAATGTCTTGAATAGACTCTCTCTCATACCTCGAAATATCGGATGCCACAATCATCACGTTTCTTGTCCCTACCATGACGGCGTTCGTCTGCTGGATTGTTCTCAATGTAAGTTAGATAATATGCGTGCGTTGTTGACCCACTAAAGTTTCATGCCACAGGAACCATTTACAATCAAGGAAGCATGTGCTGGACTACTCGCATTCGTAGGCGTGTTGTTCATTGCTCGGCCAGGTTTCCTGTTCCCGGATCATGATGCTAGCAACCCGTCTTCCCAGTCTCTCAACACGGACCCCTCACATCTCAGCGCCGGTCTTCAAGGGGGCATCCTTCCTCCAGTCAAGGCGGACCCTACCGAGCGCTCCATCGCTGTCGCTTGCGCGATATTGGGATCCTTTGCGGCGGCGACTGCCTATGCCACCATTCGTGTGATTGGGAAGCGAACCCATTCGCTAGTGAGCGTCAACTACTTTGCTACATTGGCTACCATTAGCTCGTTCCTCATCATCATGATCCACCCAAATCTCCATTTTGAGATACCCCAAACCCCTGTACAATGGTATGAAACCCTGCACTGCGACATGATCTAAAAGTCGCTAACAGTTGACATATACAGGATGCTTCTCTGTTCCATTGGCATTTCGGGCTTCTTGCTCCAGGTACTCTTAACAGAGGGACTACAAAGAGAGAAAGGAGGCAGAGCAACCAATCTGATCGTAGGTCTCCTCAACATACAAAGCCTTGTTGTTTTCTAATAGATGAACAGTACACACAAATGGTCTTCGCGCTAATTCTGGAGCGTGTTGTCTGGGGAACTACACCACCACTCACAAGCTTTCTCGGAAGTGCGTTGATCATCACCGCCGCTGTTTGGGTCAGCCTGCAGAAGAAAGCGTTGGTGGAGCAGAAAAAGCCAGCTGTTGATGAGGAGAGAAGGCTCTTGAGTTCTGACAATGAGGCAAACTGATCGTCAAGTCAATTTATCAATTGCCAGTTCGTTTTGTCACATAGTTAAGCCTGGTAATTTAAATAGCTGTCCTTAACGCGTGGTCAATCTGGATAGGGGGCTTTCCATATAATGAGCTCTATTAGCAGGGATCCTTCACACTTTTACCAAGGCAGAATTTGACCCTTGTACGATACGAACTTGCCCGACACTGTATCGCGAGTCGCCCCATCAATCACCTCAAGCATCCCTTGAACGCTGCCATCAACAGTCTCCGGCGGAGCACCAGAAACACCCCATTCCTTCGCCGAGAACTCTCCCATGCGCGTCTGCACCCAGCCTGGATGAAGAGCAACGGCGATCAAACCCTCATTTTGCACGTGTAAGGCCCGAGTCAGCCAGTTCAAGGCCGCCTTGCTAGGACCGTAAGCCCCACCAGGAGCCTCTTGATATGTAATGCAGCCGACTGAAGACGTGACATTGATAAGCTTAGGAGCTGCCGACTTTTGAAGAAGAGGCCAAAGGGCCTGGAAGACCATGAGAGGCCCTGTGGTATTGGTTTCGAAGGCGAGGCGGAGATCTTCCGCCGGAGTCTCAGCCGCGAGCGTCATGGGTGGGGAAACGGCAGCGTTATTGATGAGTACGTCGACTCGGTCGACAGTGAAGGCTTCCCGGATTTGCTCAGGCAGGGGAACCACAGAGAAATCGATGTTGACGATGCCCAGAGAGCTGTTCTTCCTCTCAGCGAGGGCATCGACTTCGGCTCTGAGGCTTGCTGCCGCTTCGCGATTGCGGACGGTCGCGATGACAGTGGTTGAGGGCCGAGCTAGAAGGGCCTTGACGAGGCCGAGACCAATGCCTCTGTTGGCGCCAGTCACGACGTAGACGGTGTTTTTGATCTCAGGCTCCATTATTACGGAGATTGTAAGTAGATTGGGCTTGATAACGAGTGGTAGTGTAACAAGCGACTGGCAAAGTCTACGTAATAATGTGGACGATGGTGAGACACCGTTGCTTTGGCTTGTAAGTGACGCGGGGCACCAGAACCAACAGCTCCAAAAATCGAGTGCAACGTGACATGGAATTTCATTTCTCCGGGTTTGTTACCTGTCTGAAGACGCAAGGCGACCAATCGCGAATGTAACTTGTAATCCCGATGATCTAGGGAAAGCTGAGAATGCTATCGACATTTCAGCGTATGAGACGATGAAGTGTGGGACCAAAAAAGAGAAGCCACCATAAAAGAGTACGCTTTGACTAACAATAACTGAGACCCATTTAAGCAAAGTTTCTTTTATTATTTGTACGTCTCACTAACGGCCCCCAAGGGCTACATAACGGCGTCCCAACATTTAAACCCTATGTCTTACACCTGATCATGAATGATCCAGAATGGGAACGCATTGGAGAACTTCTGAGAATTCTTGTAATGATGGTCGTGCGGACTTATGTTTGTACCTGCCATATAGGGGTTTCACCCAGCATGGCAAGGGAGACGGGTCCTTCTGCTTCATCCAAACAGTGAACTCTGTTGAGTCTAGCAACCATTGGCCAGTCCCAAGAATTCGCTTCCGGATATTTTGGGCCCTGGCCGAGCCCCAAACAATTCAGCGATTGAAATGAATTCCTTCACCTGGTTGAACGACCCCAGTCCAGCCTCCTTTCAAGTCGAAGTAGTGTTCAGTTACAAGATCGCTTTGACATGGTGAGTACAGGACATCTGCTAAACATCAGGGCTCTCCTGCGGCCTTGCTTTGAGATAAGCGCGTTTGAATGCTCGAGCCTTTTAATGAGTCTTTGAACATCGCCCGGGCATTGGCCTCCTCCAGAACATCGATGCATTTTGTGCCTGATGCAAGTGAAGCCTGTCCTCGTTTGGCGAGGTCCTGCTCCGTCTCTTCGAGCAGTCTCTCAACCAGTGCGATATCAACGCATGGCACAGTCTCACGCAGAAACTCTTTCAAGCCACCTACTACTTCGATGGACTCGGGCACAGGTTCCTCATCCTCAAGGGCGCTATCGGCCGGGATAGTTTGGCGGATTCTGACGAAAGAGTATCGCAGAAGGACAGCCTCAGTTGGACTGTTCTGCTGTCTTTGGCGCTCGAGGTGGTCGGAATCGGCGTTGACATATCTTTCCACGCTTAGAAGAACCACCCAGCTGCCGGTTTCAAGATCTCGCACTCTTGGCTGGTTTACCGCGTGTCCGCCATCCATTGTTAGGTTTACAAAAGATTCGGCGGGGATGGAACTAACAGCGAACCGCGTTGATGGTGACTTTGACATGTAAGTGCTGAGTGACGGGGGACCACAGGCAAATCTCAAGAGGGATGTGTCGGACTGGACAGAACTAAAGTATGACAGAAAGCCAACAGCGAAGCGCTCTGCATCTTGAAGGGCATCGCCCATGAGATAGTAACTGTCCTGAAATGTAAGATCGTCTGCGACAACCCGTTGCTGACGCACATATATATGCATCACGGGGAAAACATGTGCAGGAGGGGTGGCCCTCGTTAGCCATGTGGCTTTTCGCAACGGTGCTGAAAAGGCGCAGGTCGCATAGATCGTCTTATTGCGAAACCACGACTCCTGTGACGGTTCGAATAGCTGTGCATGAAAACGAGCACTAGCGTCGTCGCTATCTCTGTCTGGTCTCTGCAGGAAACAAAGCTGTTTGAGCGATGAAGATCGGGACACGGCGGCTTTGAGAACACTGAGGTCCCCGATCAACCCGTCGATGCAGAGGCTGAGCGCAGAGGCTGAGCGCAGCTCGTCGGACGCAACGACGGCAGCGATCGCTTCGTAGGTAATATTCTTGAAAGCGACCCAGTTGAGATGAGAGTATCCGGCATAGGCAATACGAAGCATGTGTCCAGAGGCCTCTGACGGACCTAGGCTGTCTGGAACCTGTTCAAGTCGCCGGCGCAGCTGCTCCTGGAACCCAGCCAGCTTTTTAAATTTGCTGATGGTCTTTGCGTCGAGGTGAAGGTCATTTTGCGTTAGAATCAGGAGATTATCCATAGCCCGGTCTATGTGTGCATTCTGAGGTTCGTGCAACATAGTCAAATTCTCAAGCTTTGTTGATGCCTCTTCATCGCGGGTGGCGGACTTTGAAGGCCAGAAGTCTTATTGTTGTTGAAATCAGCAAATGCAGGGATATTCGGAGAGATGGGCAGCATACAGTTCGATATACCTACGATAACACCTCGTGATGATCCTCTTCTCTGATTTTCAAGCTTCAGTGGCCAAATATCTATCGTCCAAGTCAGCACTTTTATACGAAGCCGAGCGAAGCACAGAAACGTACAGTCCAAGACGCTAGCATCAACGAGCGGCTTATCGTCCAGCTTGAGGACATCATGTTCCTCCTCCATACTCAGGTAATGAAAGTACTTGCGCAAATACTGAAGAACGGACAACGGCACGCGAGGTCGATGTTGGACAGATACAACATCAGGCTCTTCTTTAGGCGGAGGATCCTCGATGGGATCCCACCCGAATATTTCACCCCGGTAATAAACCTCAGCCATGTAGCGGAGGGGAAAAGCGACAATGCCATACTTGACGTTTTCGAGGTTGGATATGTCAAGGACCACCATGCCATACTCTAAACGGTCGCCCCGGAACGCAGTCGAAAGCGGCTGTAGTTGGACGTCACCAGGGCGTGTATTGTTGAAGGTATCGTCGCGTAACAAGCCCAGCAGAAGGCATGTAGATGTAAAGGGAAACTCTCTGAGTGAGTTATCCCATGGCAGCTCTAGCCGTGGTTCGGCCATCCGGTGATCCTTGGGCGTGGCAAAAGGCGGTTGCGGAGAGTCTGGAACCTCGGGCCGCCTCCGTTGGTCCAGCTCATCGCGGGGGTTTTCGGTGTCCTGGTGCTGATACCAAGCTGTCGCGAGCGCCCGCTCCGCCTCGAGGCGGCGGCATTCGCGGGTTCCGAGAGGATGCTGATCAAGCGTAGTGTATCCTGTACGACATGATCTACGCGTGATAAAGGTGACTTCTGGTCATCGTTGCCTTGACGGAAGCCCACAGCGAGAGGGCGGCTGGTTCCTCCAGGGCCGACGTTGGCGACGACGTAGAACAAGAAAGATCTCGGGCTCCTGGTCTCGAGACAAGTGTACGCAAGTGGCATCCTGAGAGAGTTACGGGGGTACTAGGAGAAGATGTTGGAAGCGAGGGAAATCAGTCACGGGTGATGACGCCGAAGTTGGCATTTTCGATTACTAATAATATCTTTAGAAATCTCTCAATTCACAAGCTGCCCAGCTTGAACGGACGTGACCTGAGACTGTACCCTGAAAGATGCACAAGGTAAATAATGCAGTTCGAGCTGATCCCTAGATTTAATACTAACCCCACTTAGCTAGGCACTCGTCAGCGGGGGAAGCTATCTAGTTCACCATCTACCAGTCTACCTATCAAGGGAAGAACCTCGTATCATCCGGACTGCCAACACTCTCAAATGGCCAAACCACTTGGTCCAGCCCGAACAACTGCTAAGGGCTTAGGGTTTCTTGCTGTACCAAGTTTGGAACTCCTCGAAGTCTTTAGACAGCTCCTCAACCACATATCTGCGTCGCCTGGGTAGCTCAATAGCTATATACTGCCAAAATTTCCCGAAGCCTGTGATTTGTTGAGGGAAAATGATATCTTGGCGGATCGGTAGCGATAGGGGATCGAATCGCTGGGCTTGGCGTTTGCAACAAAGACTGCTCGGGAGAGGCCTTGGAGTACATGACCAGGTCAAGGGCTACGGCATAGAGGCAAGATACCTACTATGGAGCCAATCTATGATGCGCTCTTCCTGTTCTTGCGCCCGGCGATGACGATGCCCTCTACTTGGCGACGTAGGTGGTCTCTGCTTTGAGTAACAACCCCTCCAGTGGCGTAGGCACAGTTTGACGCTAGCCACTTGCCATCCTCGAGCAACAGTGGCTCCGCGCCTCTTCTTGTGACTGAGGGCCAACTGTTCTTCCAGTTGAAACAAGGAGCGATTGATCCATAATATTCAATCCTTGACGCCTCTTTCTGAAATGTCCGGGCAGAGGAGCTATGCTCAGAACACATTTTCTTGGACAAGGCGGACAAGCTCATCTTGGCTCTCAACCGCCGAGGCCATAAGCGGTACACGCAAGAACTGATGCCATGCTGGCCCGAGATGTTTGCAGATATCCTTGATTGAGCGATTCCCGACTCCCACAACCCACCAGACGTTCTGAATCATCTTGATGAATACTGCGTAGTGCGCGATGATGACGAGGGCGCGTGGCTGCTTAGCACGGGCCAATTCGATGAATTTGGCAGGCAGGATGGTAAACCACGTAATAATGCGGAGAGTCATAGCTTCATCGATGCGATTTTGAACATTGTCATAAAGAGAGCCGAGGTATTTGAGAGTTTCGTAATAGACCGGGACGTCGAGATAATCTTCCTCATCAGGCTTAATGAGACTAACCATGGAAATTAGCTGGTTGGGGATGGCAGCGGCAGCAGCTTCAAAGTCGATCTGCGGTCTCTGAAAGAGAGGTCCAATGCCAGTCGACAGGATCGAAGGTACGCTGATCATTTGGAACATGACACGTATGCCTCGCCAAATAATCATCCAATCAATGATATAAAGGTCATTTGCGTTGTCCTCTCGGAAATTCTGCGATGACAGTGCCGTTAGGAGTAAAGAATTCACCAAAAGCGCCGGGAAGGTGTCTGGCTTGGCCGCTTCAATTGCTTTGCGATAGCCTTCGAAAGACTGGGCGCGATACGTAAGCGCTCGCCGCGGTACGCCCTGGTTCAAATTTTGCAGATGGAGGCTGGCCAAAGCAAATAGCGAGTTCATGAGGAACGGGTTCTCGAAGGCGTATTGGACAATGGTGGTCTGCATAACGTCCTTCTTGGGGTCTCGACGGCCTGGCTCAACGGAAAATGACTCGCTTGTGGCCGTGGTATAGAACCAAAGAAGCTTCATGTCCACATCGTCTGTGGCCGTGGGTCGGAAGAGTGGCTCTTTGATAACGAGTGACAGCCCTGCTGAGTCTGACGATGAGGACGAGCTGTCAGAAGCAACGGAGGGCGCGGGAGATCCAGTCGGGGTAGACGCATTGGACGACAGCCACAAGTCGGTTGTCGGCGGAAGCGATGAGTATTCGCACCGCGTCTTCCGTAGCGCACACGACCGGCACGTCGGACGAGCCTCATCGCATTTGACCTTGCGCTTCTTGCAGGTCATACATCCTGCACGAGACTTTTTATGAGGCCGTTTAGAGTGGTACGGCTTGTCCACAAGCTCTTCGTCGTGCGGGGGCGCCGGGTCAGCCATGGGTCATGAACGAATTGTTTGCTGGGCAGGCAGGGATGAAGAGGAAGCAACGTTGCTGAAGATTACGAAAATTGCACGTGAGAAGAGTTGATAGTAAGCATCTATAAGCTAGTCATCAATGGTAGTTACAAAGGGCCGCCGAACAGTATTGCGCAAGTAGGTAAGCACGCATAATTGTCCCGCCTGCCAACCGATGACGACTACATTCCATAAGCCCTAGCGAAGCCCCGCAGGACAAAGCGGCCATAAGCGGCCGGATGCGGCCGATTGGACCTCAGTGCCAGCGGCGCATGTATGCTACTTTTATAATAAGGTTCTTTGAGTCCAGTGAGACGCAAAATGTTACAACGAGAAGCCTGGTTTGGAGGGTGTCGTCGAGGCTGATCTAGGTTGATCACACCAACAGAGGGATATGTGGAAAAAGCCCTTGTAGCCCGTAACCGACAAAGATCAATGGTCAGAGCGTCGACTTCAGGTCAATGAGAAACAGGGATGAGTATGGCAGGTCTGTGTTCTTTAATGATAGCCAAATATTAACGTAACACACTGGAACATCATTCAAGCCAGATGGAAGGCTTTTTGCACGGTATTTTCTGCGTTTGTCAGATCAATGGATGCAAGTTACGTCGATTATTTCCTCATTCCTGATGTCACATAGACGTCTCCGTGGACAAATTGCACGGGCTTCCCAAATTTTTCGGTCTGTTAGACCTTGAAAATCAGCCGTATCATCTGGAGGTTCCACAGCGGCATTTTTCTTGATATGAGAAGTAAAATACCCATCAAGATGGGTAGTCAACTAGTTTGCTCCCAAAGTCACTCGGGCCGCCAATGCAAGCTTGCGATCAATGTATCTCACACTCTTCGTTTGCCCTAGGGCAATGGTGAACACCTAAAACATCTTTTGTATTGTAGCTGTTCTTCCGAACATTGGTCTGTTTGTCGAGCAAACTTTTAAGAACGATGCCTTCATGTCAGTTCATTATACAATGAACCCTGGAACACGGATATCCGCCAAGTTATGCGGACCCAAGATGAGAACTCAGGAACAAGGCTTTTATAATGCCATCCTTTATTAAGATAGGCCAGCTAGTCTCCTTATATAAGATGCACTCTTTCCGTTATTTTCTAGTCCTTTTCGACGCACAAACACCAACACTCCCATTTCGCATTTCGTCAGCACCATCTTCTGCATTCTGCATCACAGTCGACTCCCACTTTTCACCATTCAGAGCCATGTCGCACCAACGAGTTAGGGCAAGTGCTGAAGCAAGCGGTGCGTCTTCTATCGGAGAACGAGGTGGTACCGAGTGGATTCGCGCCATTTTTGCCCGCTTTCTGGATATTTTTGATTCCTGGGGGGACGAGAACGACGGTGATCAGGCGACTGGTTATTTGCTAGATTATGACAACGATGACGAACTCTCTGGACCCGAACAGGCCAATTACTTCTTCAACCAGGAGGAGGCCAAAGAACCCGAGAGCAGCAATGGGCTCCCTGGATCCCAACAAGGTCTGGAATCTTTGAGCAGAGGGCACATTCACGAAGCTAAGTGCGAGAACGAAGCCGATGAGACTGATTCTTTGCCGGATTATGAGAGCGATGACGGGCTCTTTGGAACTATCAAAGATGATTGCTACTCCAACGAGAAGCTGGCTGACAACGCACAGAGCAGCAATGGGCATCTTTAAGCCAGGAGCAAACTGGCAAGTGTCAGAGCATTGCCGGGCTTCCTGAATATCGCGAATACCATCTCAAGTTAGTCCCCGAGCAAATGGTCGAGCTCATCGAAGGCCTTGAGCTATTGCAAAACGCTGATCCCGGACTCTTTTGGGTGAGGGCGCTCGGAAATACCACCCCTGAGTCAAACGAGGAACGTTGGCCGAAGGAGTGGGAAGAGAAAGGAGGGTTCAAGCACTAGGTTGAGACCGAGGGTCTTCAGTTAGTGGACAGACTTCCGACAATGTCCCCCAAGGAGGCGGAACACATTCGCAAGCTGATTGAAGCTGAAGAGCTTCGCAAGGAACGCAAGGTAGCAGAGCGTCGCATGGTGGATGAGGCGATTGATGATCTAATACAGTCTGTCCGCCGTCCTATGGACCAGACAGATAGCCCAGGGAAGGATGAGGCTTCACAGTAAACATTCGAGCGCTGAAATAACATAAGACAGTATTGATATAACTTCCATGTGTACATAACTCCCATTTACAAAGACCCAGTGAAATGAAAAGCGCAGTTGAGATCCTCAAGCACACGTACCCCTCAAACTTCGAGACACTTCAGAGCCTGAACTCGCTTATCGGCAAGCAGAAGCAGCCGCTCCATGGGAACCTTGTCCCCGCTCTTCAGCGAAAGCAGCTGCGCAGACTTGATGAGGTTCTTAATCTCACGCCCATTGAGGCTCAACTCAGCCAGCTTATCCAGCGACTCGGTCGAGACGTCGAACTTGTGCCGACCGGCGCGCTCGATGAAGTTCTCCCAGACCTGGCGACGGGCTTCGCTGCTCAGGTGGTGGTA
Organism: Neonectria neomacrospora; assembly: GCA_013756995.1. Taxonomy (NCBI): domain Eukaryota; kingdom Fungi; phylum Ascomycota; class Sordariomycetes; order Hypocreales; family Nectriaceae; genus Neonectria; species Neonectria neomacrospora. Next base: position 136,958 of record JABSTB010000034.1, read on the forward strand.
GGGCAGGAAGAGGTCGACGCGTGACTGGAAGGCGTGGTCGATGCTCGAGATGCGGTTCGTGGTCAGGAACAGGATGCCCTGGTAGTACTCCAGCTTGGTGAGGAAGATGGACACGAGCTCGTTTCGCGCCAGTGACTCGCTGGTTCGCTCGCCGAGGAAGACGTCGGCTTCATCGAGGAGAAGCATGGCGTTCCACATCCGGCAGAGCTCGAGAGCTCGCTCAAGCGCTGCCTCTACCTCAGCCGGCTGGATGCCCAGGTCGCCTGCGCTCATCGAGTACAGCGGCACCCGCGATCTCTCAGCGACAGCTTCCGCCGTGAACGTCTTGCCGACTCCGGGAGGTCCGAACATCAAAATAATCAGCCCACGGCCCTTGTCGGGGATGAAGTCATCAAAGTCCGACTTGGACAAGCTCTTGTTCTCAACAAAGGCCCAAGCCAGCTCCTTCTCTCCGCCGGGAAGAACAAGCTTGTCGAACGCCTCGTCGTTCCAGATCATCTCTTTCAGGTCTGAGATGTGCAGCTCGCAGAAGCCCTTGGACTTGAGGTCGAATCCCTTGACCCACGGCGTCGTCATGAGCAGTTCATCTTCAGACAGCGGGGTGAGATCCTCGGTCCGTTCGGCTGGGCCCTTGGCAGCTGTGGCCGTCTCCACGGGCGCGACGGTGAATTTTGTTTCGTATGCAGTGTCAGACATGCATGCGTCGTCGTCTTCGTCCTCAACGCCGTCTGAATCTTCCGTGACTTCGCCGCTGAGGGGTCGGAGCTTCGGCTTCATGATGTTGCAGATTCGATAGTACGCATAGGCGTCAACGCAGACCTTTCCAGTGACCTATTGCCTGTGTTAAATTTACCGGAATCGGAATTGACTTGAGGCCAACTTACAATTCGTTGCTCGGGCTTTTCCGTCTCCAGAAGGATCTTGGTTCCATTCGCCACGACAAAGTGGTATCCACGCAGTCTCTCAAACTTGCGACCTCTCTCAATCATGGCGGCTTTGATCTTTTCAGCGTCGCTGGTGAATGAGAGTGGATAAACGGGAAGAGCAGTGACTCTTCTGAAGCCCTCAAAGTCCCAGATGGTGAGCGTGGTGGTCGTCCAGCCGCACTTCTCGCCGTTCCAGTCCACGTACTCCATGTCGATCACCCATCCTGCCGGGTTGCACCGGTCCTCGGGGCGCTTTTTGTACTTGACTACTCTGCAGATGGTGTCGATGCCGTAGAACTTGGTCACAACAATGGAGCTGGGCGGGAAGATCTGCCACACATTCTCGAAGCTGACCTTGCCTGTCTGCTTAGTCCGAGCTAGTGAGACCACAGAAGCCGCGAGGATCGGGGTCAAGAAAGCAAGCAGAGCCGAGGACGCGTTCTTGGCTGGCCCTGGCGTGGCATTACCGTGGTACTCCTTCAATGCCTCCCAGCGATGGACCAAAGGCATAAAGGGTGGCTCAAAGGTCCAGTTCTGGAGTTCCAGGTCTAGATCCTGGTACTTGGCAAGGACTGTTCCAAGAACATCCCGCATGGCAGTATCGTGGACAGTGATGGACTGCGTGACCCAATGCTTGTTGACGTAAACATGGCGATGAACGATGGGGACGGAAGAACAACGCTTGTTCAAGTTCAGTTCGTCGTCGTCAACATTGTCGAATTCGCTCCAACGAGTGGGGCACGAGTTGTACTGGCACTTGTGCTGGTACCAGTTGCTGATGAGTCTCGATGACGAGTATCCCAGCTGCGAGGCCTCGGCGGAGCCGGTGCTGTTCATGGCCAGCGGCTTGATGTCGACAACACCGCGGAGGACTTCGACGAGCTCGTCGTTCGAGCTCTCCTTGACGGTTTGGACCTCCGTCTCGGAATCCGACTCATCGGAGCCCTCGTCATAGCTCCTGTCTAAAACAACAGTCAGTACAGAGTCTTTTGTATGGAGGCTCGGTTGAGGCCGGGCTGTTGGGGAGAGGATGTGTGGGCCAACCTCTAGCAGCACCGCGTCTTCTAGCCATTGCGATGGTGTTTAGGTGCGAGATCTAGTGTGAGAGACGGAGGAGAGAATGGACGGTTCAATGGATTATGGTGAGTCAAACAGATGAAGCTGAGATGATGAATTGATAGGAGCTGAGTGGGAGTAATGAAGCAGACTGCTTGCCCCGTCCCTTATATACACTGTCAAATGGTGTTGGAACGGATGCTAACCTTGGAGCCTGAGGCCGACGTGCGTGGAAGCCTAGAGCAAAGCCTTTTTACACTAATTAGTTAATTCCCATTTGTTATTTACACCGTGAAAATCTTCACGAGTAATGAGTCTTACCGTCTCACGGTGGTGGCCGTAGGAAGGATTTGAGGCTCCGGAATATCTAGGCAGCAAAGCCCCGCAGTCCGGGGTCCAACCACAGCAATCCCACCTGCATCATTCTGGCATGTTTGAAGACCCTTGTTGCCTTACAATTGCCTTAAAATTGCCTTACACTTGCTGCAAGGATGCCTCTTCTAGCTTATTCGCTTGTTGAAGATCATTTGGTGTGGTGGCCGACGTATCAAGACATCGCCGAGCCATCATCCGTCATCGCAACGGCATGGGGAGGGGTTATCATTTCTCGGTATGGGTGTTTAGCCGATAATTTTTCATGCTCGTAGATGTGTGTTCATATTTACGATGGACCTTGCGCGTCCTGCGCATCCCGCGGGTCTGTTTCGGTATCTCACCATACTCATCAAAGCGCCGCCACTGCACCTCACCATGATAGGCAACTAATCCCTTGACAGTTACTGATTATCCTTGGATTACACTAAAATAGGATTTAGGCGTACATCCCGATAAATGCACTGAGGCCATAATTCACAAGACATTTGGTTATCTACTGCTCTCTTTGACTCTCATCTCTTGTCGGCGTACCCCTCACCTTCGGACCCCTTCAATTTTCGGAAGATTATCTCCAATCACAGCCGCCTCTATGCTGCCTTAGCTCCCTGGCAGTCGACTTCCCACGTGCATCACAACGTTCATCCGAAATTGGTCACATACTTGATGCTTGACATGGACTGAGATCACCTTGCACATCACATCTTACACGCCACCTGTCCGACATATTTCATCATTAGATCAAGCGTTTAAAAGGGAGAATGTTCTCCGAGTAGATGTCAGATGTTTCCATTTGATTCGTTTTCGGCTTGGCTTTGGATTCCAGAGGGGCCACGGTTAGAATGACTCGTATGGTGCGTTGAGTTTGGATAGGAATGGACTGAGAGAGCCATCCGGTGCACCGAGTTATGTTCTGTCTGTTTATCAGCGAGGCATGATACATGAACTATAATGACTTATCCAGGCTAACGCTGATAACAATAGGGCTGTGACAAACAAACCGAGTCACGGAAAGATTGCGGCTACTCGTAACCTCCTGGTCATTGAACTTTGTACTTCCAGGCACTTTGAGTGATACAAATCCAGAGGCGAGGGTCAAAGTCCCCAGTAACAAAGTAGCAATCATTTTCAGAGTAAGGCGAAGTCATTTAAGAGGCCACCTTCGCTCGCGAGAGCCATAGGCAGTCAGCCTACCCTAGAGCTTCACCCGAGGTTCTTTTATTACAGGACCTCCACCATGCGTCTCTACAACCAACCACGAGGCTGTGCCCCGCGACCATTGTAGTGCGATTTTGATACTGTTTTAATAGTGTGATATCATGACATCGATCCTTCAATATATTCGCTGGGATTGTCTGCATGAATCTCATAACCATCACAAGACAGGGTAAGTTACCATGATATATTTACGAGCCTGCTTGTATTTCAGTCTCCTTAGAACGCGAAGTGAATAACTTGTAACACGGCGGAAATCTGCTGGTATGAAGCTCAAGAATATGCGCAGGAGAAAAGCGCGATAGGTAAACCTTGGAGGTAACATGTGGAATGAGGGATAAAGCATTGTCTTGGAAGTAGGTGCTGGGTAGTGGTCTCCCTAGTCATAACTTCAATATCCTCGCCATACTCAGAGGTCGTGTCACGAAGAATTTAATTTCCACAATATTATTAGCAAACTTTACGCGAAGTCGACTTCACGTCAATGACATATCCGGATATTCAAACATACTTAAGACAAGCCATTCTCGGAAACAACGTTAACTCCACTCAGCATCACCTCTTCACTTGCGCAGTGCTCTGACGACATCTCCGCAACTCCGCAACTCCGCACCAATTCTCGACAGGGTCTTTCGTAAAAGGCCCAATGGCATCTTTACGGTCTAACAGTTCCTCCGAGAAGGATCGAGATCTAAGGAAATAGTGAATACCAACGGCTATCGGAGCATCATAAGTCCTTGCATAACGTGATAAATCCTTCTCGGCTGCGTATCTCACCGTGTCGGAGAAACTGTCCACGCCGCCATATTACTTTTTGAACTTGATACATGTTATTGCGAACTAGTTGCAATCATAACGGTGCCGTGCTAGATGACGTTATGAATTTATGGATACTGCTGACACTGACTAAAATGATTACCAACGATTTGCCAACTTCTTCATACTGACATCTATTCTGGAAATAAGCGGTTCTTCGTCGAGTATTAACAACTTACCACGCTGGACGTTTCTCAATTTCCTCGGCTATTTATCCAATTATCAGCCGTTGATTTGTTATCTAAATTTCGGTCATCATGAAACTTTTACAACATCTCCTCGTGCCAACCTGGGCCATAGCTGCTCAAGCACAACAGATCCCCTCAGCTGTACCCTTCTCAACAGGGTTCAACTCTTCCTTCTCCCTCTCCACTGCCCAGATTAACGCCGCTGGACTGTCTGACACAGTGGCATCCAGTATCAACGCCATTATCAACTTTGATCGATCGAACCTCGCCAACGGTGGACCGAGACAGGATGACTTTTACACTCTTCCGGCCGCAAATGCAGCCCTAAAGCCCGGACAGGTTCTCAAAGTGCAGCAAGTGACGGATCCCACACCCTTTGGTATCGCGCCTGGGTCTTCTCTCAGTAGAATCCTTTACACCACCCGAAACTTCAACGGCACCATTGTTCCCGCGAGTGCCTTTGTTCTGTGGCCTTACATACCGCGTCAGTTCCACGGTGAGCCCGAGCGCAAGGCACCCGCAATTCTCTGGGCCCACGGTACATCAGGCTACTTTGCCGACAGCGGACCATCTTCATACCGGAATCTTTACTATGAGAACGTTATGCCACTGTCTCTCGTGCAAGCTGGGTACGCCGTTGTTGCTCCAGACTACGCAGGGCTCGGCCTGGGACAGTCATGGGATGGAAGCACGATCCCGCATCAGTACTTCGCCATGTCGGCTGGTGGCCAGGACACACTCTATGCTATGGAAGCTGCCCTCGAAGCTTTTGAGGAACGGCTGAGCGGGAAGTTTGCCATCGCTGGACATAGTCAAGGCGGCGGTGTAGCGTGGAGTGCGGCTGAACTCCTTGCCTCCGGCAATAGCAGAAGTGGGCATAACGAGTACAAGGGACTGAAGAAGGGATATGTGGGAACAATATCATTCGCACCTGTTACTTCGGCATTAGCAGGTTCAGCCTTCACCAGCATTGCGACAGCTATCCACCTATCCAGCATCTTCCCCGATTTCACGCTCGACCAGTGGCTGCGCCCGTTGGCCATCGCCAGGACAAAACTGCTCAGTGCAATCCAAGGAAGCACTACTGTAGCGCAGAGACTCTTCCTGACCGAGTCTGACGACGTTCTTCTGAAGCCCGATTGGTACAACTCGACGTATCATGCCCGCGCGTTTGAGAAGCTAGGTAACGTGGGCAGGCGGCCATTCGCGGGCCCCATGCTAGTGATTCAAGGATCGAAAGACGTCTTCGTCGCGGCGTCTAGTACAAATGAAACTGTGAAGGCGACTTGTGACTTGCAACCTGGCGGTGATCTGGAGTACATATTTGTCGACAACGTGGGACACACTCCGGTCGTCTCAGCGGTGAGACTGCTGTGGATGAACTGGTTGGAGGAGAGATTCAGTGGCAGGAAGGTTACTGGAAGGTGTAAGAAAACTTCGGTGACGGGATGGCTGGGTGACGGTGCGCATTTTATGGGAAGCAATGCATATGCTCAGTGGGCTGGAGCTCCGGAGTACACGTACCAGAATGCCGGAGCAGTATGATCGAGATATTTGGATGAAGAGTTGAAGGTCAAGTCAATGACCGTGAGAGACATCAAGTTTCTAAAGCAGTAGCATTGGCGTAACTATAGATCAGCTACAAACATTCAAACAAAAGCTCAGACCCTCAATGTTGCCCTTCTGTAATCATCTCGTATCCGACGCACATGTCAGCTATCATGTGATAAGTCAACTGCTTCTCTAACTCGCAGGCATAAGATGTCTCATCTGAGAAAAACATTGCTTATGGTTGTAAATGGGCACATGTCACTGGGTCACCTGTCAGTTTATCGTCAACTTCAGTATTGTACTGTAGTAGAAGCCATGAAGAATCCGCACGTGAACCAATTAAACAAGTGTAACATCCTCAAACTGATGCCGCAAAGACGAAACCTCTTCGCCAACCATCGCCTGGTCAACAAAAGCATCCCCCAGAAATTCAAACACCGATGCACCACTATGCTCAGACGTCGGAACACCCCTCAGAACATATGGAACCTTCCCCCCAGACAGAATGACAACCACATCACCCGTCTGTGTAGACTCAGGCCCAAAGCCTAGCCGCCCATCCTCCGTTATGAAGAAGCGTCTAGCTAAAGAGGTAGTCTGGACCAAAAAGTCAAACTCCCGTGCGTTCTCCCTCGCCCCTGATGGCAAGGACGTTGATTCCTCGTGAGTAAACCACGAGTACCAGGTGTGGTATGCCTCGGAGTACTGGCATGAATCACCAGTCCATTGCTGGAGGTTAAGGTTGCCGCAGAGTGATCGTTGAAAGGCCCATTCACGCTTGGCCTCGTCTGATGCTCCGTTGGGTGTCTGGGCCTTTGGATCTGAGGGCAGCCCGGCAAGTTTGCGCCATGTGTCGAGAAGCACCTTCCCGCCGGTCGTCGAGTTGGGACCGGGATAGCCAGGGGCAGTAGATGCGATCTTGGCGATCTGGGAACCACGAGTCGTAATCGACCCTGAGTTGGTGAGTTTCTATTCGGGTTTTGTATCACCCGCAGCACTGAAGTGGCGCATGTGTGTCATCCGCTCCCTATAAACAAGGTGATAGGGGTCATCCATAGCAGCATCCCAATCGGGAACCCAGCTGGGTAGTCCAGTCGTCCGCTGTTGGACTGCTGAACTGCGTAGTACGTGGCTCAACACGTCCAACGTTTGAGACGTCTCAATGACCGCTATGGCGAGGTTGCGGTATACTAGCGCCGTTGACGCAGCGTAGTCTGTCGGTACCAAGCTCTGCGGCTTCTCTCCGCCCTTGACGTGCAACCCCGAGATTCCAAACACTCTGTCACGCGGGTCGGTGCAGTGCCTGGTACGGAAGAGGCTGATAGCTCCCAGAACGTCGAGGATACCGAACGTCTCAGTGTCAGTTAGATAATTTAGGTTGCTCATCCGAAGCGTCGCGGCGAATAAAGACAAGCCGCCATGGGCTTTGCTGGGGTAATCCAGAAACCCACGCGCATTGCCGTCCGCAGCTCGACGTGCGGCCCAGCAGCATTTTCTCTCGTGGTTAGCCAGGCTGAGGAACGCTCGTGCCACAGCCTTGGCGTCTATCTTGCGGCTGCCGCATTGAAAGATGATCTGGTCCGCCAGGGCGTACTCCTGAACGGTCCAGACTCTGGTCCACCACGGCGCGGCGAAAAAGGCAATCATGGAGTCTCGTAGGGCTTCGGAGCTGGCGGTCAGGCCGTCGACTGTGATGTGCGGTGTAAGGGACGGTTCGTAGTGCAGCTGTGAGTTCCCCGCGACTGCTTCTAGGAACCCAAGTCCAATGTCGAAGGGTGCGGATAAAGGAGAGAGAAAGGCGAGCACGTATGCGGCGCGGGAGTATATTTCGCCCATCAAGCCGACTTGGGCAGCACGCTCGTTCAAATCATGCTGGTTAATGCACAATGCATCGATCCAGAGCAGTTGGTCGAAGTCGGAAGACGAAAGGCATTGCAGGACTGCGTGGAGGTTCCTGGTTGCTAGGATGGTGTGTTTGCCAACGTCTAGTGGTAAAGTATCCTTCAGGTCGCCCCAGACATACGAAAGCGCAACAAAGCTTGGAAGAGCAGGGTCTGTCAACAAGACTCGTTGAAACGTTATGCTTATTTGAGGGATTTGTGCCGTCTTTCTCACGTCAATGTCAATGCTGAGGCTTTCGTGCATATGGGTCTCACCTTGTCAACGCCCAGACGAAGGAGACGGATCTCGTTCTGCTGTAGAATAGTCATTGCCACTGTAAATGGCCAAGCCGTGGCCTGATAAAGCCGGACTGCGCACTTTCGGCAAATTCGCTTGAACGTTGAACCCCGCTGAATCAATCCTCTATCACGTCATCCGACCCACCTGAGGGTATAGTCAGCAAACCGAGTATTTAATCAAGTGTCATTGACATCTTGTTGGATAGCGTACGGTCAATTCGATCTAGGCCTTAGCGTTCAATCGAGTGTAGAGCCCAAATCTGATGATTCAATTGATCTAGGATGCCTCCGGCCCCCTCTTTTCTCGAGAGGGGTTTTATGTCATCTCACGCCCCCTCTGACTAAGGTCAGGATATCGATCTATCAGAGGTTTCGTAATACAGGGTCACAATTCAACACATCTACTACCACGCCTTCCTTCATGAATGTAACCCGAACTTACACAATATAATGGAGGTAACATAGTTTTAGGTTGACAGTCTGCAATAGCATCCATTCTATTCACAGCCGCGTGTGCTGCCGCTTGGTAAAACCATCCGGGCCATCTTTAGCAATCTCAACAAACCACCTCTGCCAAAAAGCTCAGCGATCAGTGGGAGCATCAAAATGACGAGCAACAGCGGAATGTACCGCTTTTCCCAGCGTTCGAGCTCGTCTTTCTGAAGGCTGGTGTACATCCTCCAGCCGGGGTGCTTGATCTAATGCCCTGCGGTCGGGATATGAAAGTCCAGCACTAGCTCCTCCTCGCCGTTCCCCAGCATGTTGCTGGATCTGGGTTTTGACTCGAGAGCGTTAATGACGTGTCAAATGCCCGCGCCGACAAGCTGGGCCTCCACATCCTGCTGCTTCAGGTATACATCTCGCGCTTGATGACGAGCGGCGGTGTCTGCACTTGTTCGACATTGGTCTCGCCATCATGGAAAGCTTTGAGGGTCTGGATCTCTTCAGCGAGGTAGGCTTTCAGGATTTCACTGCTTCGTTTGTAGCGGCTGCGTTGTGCGTCAAACCAGCCAGGTGGGACGCCCTGGGCAGCTTCGCTGCTCAGTGAATAGAAATCAGATGAACCATTCTGAAATAGGACGTGGAAGTAATCTTCTCTCTTATGCCGTCGAAGAAGCATTACGAGGTTGCCACTCCTGCAAAAGTATTGGACGATGTGACGTGTGTCAACTGACCGAACAAGTTGCAGGCACCAACAGTCACGAAAGGAGTAAAGCTACGGGTCACAGCTGCCTGAGGAACAAAAAGAATGGAGCAGGAAGCATGATGTGACGTTAGTGATCATTGCAGAAAGACTTCCTTCAAGCATTACACCTCTTGTCTCTGGGGATTCACTCGAACACACTCCGGCGGTGGCGTTCTCAACCTCACAACTGCCTTCCCAAGTCACGGGCGGAAAACATCAAATGCCTGGTGGATGCTCGCGAAAGCCACTGGTATAATCAGCCCATTGACTTGCTCAGCAGGTTTGCCTAGCTAAGTCGCAACAATTCACTCGTTACAGAGATATTAGACAAAGCTGGCTGATAATCCGTTATTGAGTCTCTACCCGCATATTATTCATGTTCTACGCTATATGCTATGTAGTCATCCCACTGCCATGAAGCCCCATCCACCGTTGCGTCACACATCTCTGTCCCGAGGCCCTCAAACGGCAAATCTAGGAAGGGATCCGAAATATCCAATCCATGCACAGCATGGATATTGTTCAGCGGAGGTTGATGCATGTTGGAAGAGGCAGGCGTAGCGAACTCTGAACTCAGACCCGAAAGTACTTGTGTATTTCCAGCCACGAGTCGATTATACGCTTCCGGGTCAATATGTTGCATCTCACGCACGTACCGAGCCTTCGCCATCAACCGCTTGATTGGTTTCCACAAGTTGCCCTTCTTCCCACTCCCCTTCATATTCCATCGACTGTGAACGGTGTTGACACACGCCCATGCATGTTCGCACTCGGGAGACGGGGGCCGCGAGCAGATCTCACTGAGCACAAATATCACAGCGTGCCACTGAATGTGCGTCTTGGAGTGCCAGGTCCATTTTAGGATGCTCTTGCTGGTGAGAAGCTCGACGGATAACTCTAAGATCTTGACGGATGTGGAAAACAGCCGGTCCCGCATGGTGGCATCCATGTTAGCAGGAGAATCAGTCGTTTGCCTCACCGGATAATGGACCACGAGCCAGAGGCGCGCAATGATGAGATGCGCCACTCTGGATGAAAGTTGCAGAAACGGTACCGAGATATCGCAATGCCGTAGATATCGCTCCTCCAGCCGCTTCTCCAGATCCTCAACGATGGCTTCGCGATCCCTTAAAGTCTCATCTGCTGGTCGTACACTCGGTGGCGCATAGCCAACCCCCCATCCAACTCTCATGGCCTCGCATCGAATCAAGCAAAGCGTCATCTCCGTTGGTCCCTCTGCTTCTGGAGGTGATTCCGTCATTTGAGAAGCAAGATCGCTATCGTTTATGTTCAGCGGGAGCTTGGTGTCGAAACGAGCCTCGTGGACAATTGGCTCGTAGCCGTGGAACTCGGAAGATCGCATGTCGAGTAGACATATGTGCCACCAGAGACGCCGGCGCAACTCTATCTCGAGTGGTTTCAGCCCAAAGGCGGCTCCATCGCGATGAAGACCCATGGCTTGAGCGATGTGGAAAACAAGCGACGTCAAGGACCACGTGGTTCGCGAGTCGTCTTCGTTCCGAAGGGCCGAGAGGAATAGCACAGCCGCCTGCAACAGGATGATGCTTTGTGTGTTGAGAAGATTGGCTCGAGCGAGAGCTTGCTCAACAGCGAAGCGGTATTTGTCGAGAGAGCTGGCGCGTGTTGCGCCGAGAATGCTCGTGCACTGCTCTGGATCCATGCTGATGACGGCGGAGTAGTAGATGGCAAACAAAAGGGCCTCGGTGTTCTTGTCGAGCGAGTCCAAGGACAATATTGCATCCCAGTACATGCGATCTGTGGTCGGCATGTGGAAGATGTGCACCAGTGGGAGCACGTTCTCGCTGAAGATGGTCAATAGAGCAATTGATTGAGACAGCGGCGGGTGGTAGTGAAGCAGCGAATGACTAAGGGCTCGGAATCCCAAAATTGCGGCACTTGCTCTTAATGGTGAGGCCGTCTCGTGCATGGAGGCATCTGGAGGGAGGTAGCTTTCGTCTTCAGAAACGGGTTCATATAATATGTCGCGCAGCTCTTCGATCTGGAATCATTCCATCATGTCAGATCACAGGATGCATAAGAAAGAAATAACTGCCTCATACCTCATTGCCGAGATGTGTCCATAGGATGTTGCTGACGTAGTGGCTTCTGGTCTCATCTATCACGAGACGGCCGAGTTTGTGGTCGATGGAGACTTCGGGGCTGGACGCTGAGGCTGAGGGAAAGTCTTGGATCTGGTCAAGGAATGCTACAGGATCCGTCGCAGACGAGACTGTGGCAGAGACAGGAAGAATCTCAATGTCAGCGCTCGCATCGTCCTCGCTTGTCAGGCGTTTGATGATGGACTCGAGCCTGTGTAAGCGATCGATGAGCGCGGCCTCCAGTGCCTTGCGAGGCCTTTTGGCGGCTCGGCCTCGGCCGGTTGGGTAGGAGCAATCCAACTGGCGCTGGACGCAAGTAGAACAGGGGTTTTGGCGGTCACATTTGACTTTGCGCTGGCGACAGTAAACACAGCTTCGAGGGTGGTTCTGAGGAGTTGGAGTAGGAGTACACAAAGTATTGGTACTCTTCGAGGTCGCTTCAGCAGCTGGCAGAGGATCGTCCGGAGATGCATGCAAGCCTGAGCTCGCAAGCGATGAGTCCATAGCTAGCAAGGACTCCAGTGTTGGGAATTTGATTTGCGTACGTGTGAGATTTGACGGCTAGAGAAGTGAAGTGACGGCCCAAGGGAGATATCTTGGTTCCGCTGCAAAGCGAAAAATATGGAGACGGAGACAACGCGGACTCAATACGGAGTCGGGTAACTTATGCGCTTCCGACGCTAGGCTCCGGCGTTGGCCAATCATTTCGACTCGATTTTCCTTCCAGCTGTGTGCCACGACGAGACTGTGACTTGGAGCAAGTTTCCCGACTCTTCAGCTTAATTATTCAGCTACAACTTCGTGTCCAGCGCGCAAAGCTGGCGGGACTTCCCTTCCCTTGATCCTCCAATATGGCCATGCGGACGTGTATTCACGTCACCTCAGCGGCCCCGACACTCAACCCAACGACTCAGCAGTTTCGAACCTCAGCCACAACATCACCGTGGCTCGTGAGCACCCGCCGGCTCCTCGCGCAAAGCCCTACCGGTGGTGCCGCAGGCTCCTACGCCCGCCTTGAAGCCAAGAGGCCATACACAACTCAGGTGTGCAGCATCCTGGTCGCCTGGCTGTGTGGTGGTTTGAGCGCGCAGCTTCTTCCCTCCCATTAGGAGACCGGGGTTGACTCTTCAAGCAACCTATCCAAAGTATCGCCAACGGCCATGAGGCTACTTTGAATGCAGGCTATGGTCCTTGGCGGACGCTGAGCCATCTCACCTTTGGGTTGGTGTTGTGGCAAGCATCCCGACGTATAAATGCTTCGTACATGTTGCAATCCCACGACTTGCGAAACGTTGCCGACGTAATGCAAATTCCAACTTCTAGTCAAAGATCGCCTCGATCCTCACCAGAGTCCTCGCTCAACAGGCCGTCTACCCGCCAGTGTTCAACACCTGCTTCCTCTCCATGCTGTCTCTGCTTTCTGGTGCCTCCATTGACGGCGCATTAGACCGCCTGCGGCTTTGGCAATCATACTCAAGCTGGATGGATCAAGCACCGCCGTCGCAGCGGTGCAACATCACGCCGCAGGCCGGCACAATAGTGGGGTTAGTGCAGAACTACTACCCACCAGGAAATGACCTTGTAAGTTTCCGTGGTATACTGCACATGATAGCCCAAGGATGCGCTTGCAATTCCGCTACACCGAGGGTCGTCGTCGTAACAGAAGACCTAGGTTCGGACTTGGAATTGCACCGTACACCGTAGACTACATTCTTGTTCGGACTTGGCAATGAACCATGCACCGTACATTCTTGTTCGGACATGTCAAAATATGAACAATAGGAACATTTGCTTCCTTCATTAGGGGGAGTTTGGTTCGGCGTTGCAATTGAACCGTTTACCGCTCATATGAGAACGGCCGGACACTTTGAAAATTCCGAAGTGCGAGTTGTTGAGCCTGAGGAATATAAACCAACACTCTTCCGCTATACTTTGCATCTGGGAGCCCAAGTTCCAGAGCTTCATTCCGGTCAAGCAAGTTCAACCAAGATGACGACCAAATTCCCCGACCTCAACGTCCATATCACAACCGACTCGGGCTCGGATACGAAAAGCTCTTTCCTCTCCGTCACCCCACCCCTGCCTCAGCCCCTGGGGTCTGCAGCATCACTGTCCTATATCTACTCCACACCACCCTCTTTTACCCTAACCGACAACGCGGACTTAACCCACTACCGTGCCACCGCCTCCTCTGGCCCCCCGTATCAGTTTCCCAGCGCCGGCAGCAGCACTATCACTTATCTAGATTTTGGGCCCAATCCGGAACAGGAAGAAGGGTTCTGGCATCGGACGCAGACTATAGATTACATCGTGATGCTTGAAGGAGAGCTAGAGTTAGCCCTCGATGGAGGGCAAAAGAGGGTAGTGAGGAAGGGGGACGTGGTTGTACAGAGGGCACCTATGCATAAATGGAAGAACCTGAGTAGGACCGAGAGCGCGCGGTACGTGGCTGTGCTGTTAGGAGCACAGGAGGCAGTGGAAGGAGGTGTAGAGTATGGTGGAGAGCATTTGAAATAGCAGTGAGCCGCAGGACTAGAGATAATGTTGGTATATATATTGCCCACACGACTAAGGAGCTCTCTCTTGGTTATTGGCCGGCTAGTGGACAGCTGAGCTGCGAATTCATCCCTGCACCTCCGATTGAATTAATTAATCAACCCTTCGGCATATTCCTCTGAAATGCAGCCCGTGTGGCCAAGTCGCTGTTGCTATTTGTGTTCTTCGATTGCACTAAGCCAATCTAGCCACCTAAACTGGCAACCTACAATCGCGAGGAACAGTGACACAAGGTGAAGCAGTGTCGCCGAGTTGTTGCTCCGGAATGACAAATGGCCAATGACAGCCTGTTGATATCACAAAATAGAGGATGTTGTAGAGTCCCGTTGGTAGTTTCCACCGTCGCCGCATCCAGTAATCGAACCATTATAGGCGGCATAACTTGATCAAATAGATCTGGCCCACGAATACTTTGCCTTTCTACTCAGTACACTAGGCCTGCGTGATCCTTCCTCAATATGGTAATATTTAATCGAGCCTGAGCTGTCATTGAGAGTCATGGTACGAGCGGACATATTGCTGTAATGGAGGGTTCTAGAAGCACTTTCTCTCCTGGAACGTCAACTCCAAGACCAACAGCGCTGGCTCCCAGGGGTGGAGATCTGAATTGACCACCCGAGGCAAAAGTCCCATACCTTTAGGGTAAAGACGAATGCGGCCGAAACTTGTCACTACGTCGATTGGCTTAGATCCAAGGTCGTAATGGTTGCATGGGGAGACCACAAGCTCAACTTAGATGACATCACGCCCTTCAATGGTTGGCCAAAGGAAATGGCTGCTTCCCTTTTGCTTCCGCGGTCGCCAAGCAACTATCAGCCTTCCACTGAATTTGGTCCCGTGCTCACATGGCACCTGCTCCCAACTAAAGTCTTGGTGGCGCCGCCTCCCCAATAATCGAAGCCGCGGCTGTCCGCTACATCCGCCCTCCTCTGCTCTTGTCTTGCTTTTTTTCTCAATGCACTCCTCCTCAGTGACGACTCTACCTAGCTTGCATTTCCCATGGTGATGTATTTTTATCCACCGACGGCGTCGCGATACTCCCCTCTGACCCGAATCCTGTTTTCCCGAGAGGCCAACGCACGTTCTGATGACGCAATGACGGCCATGTCGATCTTCCGGTCGCAATGATGCTTGGTCGTCTTCGTCTCTCTCTACACCACTCGACTAGTAGCTATGAATTTGAACCGCGAGTCCGTCCCCTCAAGTCACGAGGACGTCCAAGTCAAGCCCCCCAAGGCCGATCTCCCAATGTCTAACAGTTCCTACAACCGGCCACCGTTCAAGGGCATCACCGTCACGGCCGCGCTTCCCAGCGAGTATGTCCCTACCGCGGAGAATCAGAGGAGGTTGATCGTCATCGGGGACATTCACGGCATGATCGACCCGCTCAACACCCTCCTCAAAGAGACCGGGTTCGACAGCACAAAAGACCACATTGTGTCAGTAGGCGACATGGTCAACACGGGCCCCAATTCTGCCGGCGTGGTCAAACGCCTTATGGACCTTAACGCCAGCGCCGTCCGCGGGAACCATGAGGACCGCGTGCTATTAGCGTGGGCAGCCTCTAATACTATGGAGGGTATCGCGGCCGGCTTGGTAACGAAAGACGCAGAGGTGCCTCGAGACGAGTCCGGTGACTTGAAGACAGCACGGAGCCTTTCGTCAGAGCAGCTGGACTGGCTGAACAGCCTGCCCGTCATCCTCACCGTTGACCCGCTCAACCTGTACATTGTTCACGCTGGGCTTGTCCCGGGGGTCGAGCTTGAGCAGCAAGTCCCCTGGGCCGTAATGAACATGCGAACTCTCACCTATGCTACCGAGGACTTACGCAGAAAGGAAGAGGAGAAGAAGAAAGAAGAGAGGCGAAAGAAGCAAGAAGAGGAAGAAAAGAACAAGAACTCACATCGCGACGAGGCCGAACCTGACGTCGCGACTGAAGAAATTTCCATCAAGAAAACCATAACCAACCACGACGTCTGGATCCCCATGGACAGCCATGACGGCGACGACTGGACCGACCTCTGGAACCGCGAGCAGAAGCGCATCCCCAAATCCCATCGCCGCACTATCATCTATGGCCACGACTCCAAGTGCGGCTATAAGGAGGATTTATACACCTTTGGCCTCGACTCTGGGTGCGTGAAGGGCGGTGCCTTGTCCGGCTTCATCATCCAGGCAGTCGAGGGGGGCTGGACGCACACCACCATGCAGGTGCCTTATAAAGAGCCGTGAGCTGTATAGATAGATAGTGGATTTCTATGGGCGATGGTGGATTTTCGGGAAGGGGAGAGATACTGGGCCTATGTTTATGACTAGGGGCGTCCTGCAGGCGTTGAGGATATGTGTTTTAGGCACCGGCGATGAAAAGAATATAAGCATCCGATCTAGTTTCTATCGTGTACATCGATATCAGAATGTTCATCATTCAATCAACGGTAGAGAATCTCGGTTTGGCGTGACTTTGATTTTCATTCAGATCACAGCCACTTCTGGGTAAGATATAATCTCAATCCCAGGTCTGGACATGTCTCAAGTGCAGCACGGCAATTCGCCCCCGGCCCAACGATGGGAAGGGGTTTACGCAACACTGGCGAGATCACCACCGATTAAAGACTTGATCCGCTCATCGAGCTCGTCTCGGAGTCCGTGAGTCGGGTTTCTCGAGATCCGCACACCATCCACCTGCCCCGATGGCAGCGCGGCAGTCGAGGGGCAGGCCGGGCTTCGCTGCACGCTATGCGAGTATCGGGCCATGAACCTGACAATTGATGATCCGATACTTCGTTAATTTGAACAAAAGATCTTGTATTAGAGACAGCTCTCGGAGCAACTTTGGGTATCATCTCTCCATCGCATACGAGCGTCCCGCCTCCTCCACTTCTACTATCATATCCTTTCGCACATGTATCCCGGGCATGTCGCGTTCACCACCACTATAGCTCCCCGAATTGCGCAAGCGACTGGATATCACGGTCTGGATCGTTTCTGGACCCTGGTCAAACCCCGACGTGCTCGGTAAGCCTTGCTCTGGATCCGCCAGTTGATGGGTCGAGCTCGACTCGTCGACCTCGTTTTCGTTGGTTATTGTGATCGTGTTTAGTTTCATAGCGTGACTGGGAGTCGTTTGGTTGATAGCATGACTGCTGCCGTAGGAGCTGAGGAATGAATGGGGGAAGATGCGGCGGAAGATCGGTCGAAGCAAGGGGAAACAAGCTAAGGTACGTGAGCAAGCAAGACTCAAGCGAAGAGGTCCGAGGTAGGGTTAATTACCACAGACGATTGCGACGTTCATCTCGACATTCCCCCAGATAAAACCTGGGGCCACGTCATGCGGCATCTCCGTACTTTTGGGATTATATCGAATCGACGCAACTACGGTGATCACAGAGGCGACACAAACACTACTTCATTAGTCGTTTGCATATCTGCGTGATGAAGAAAAAACCTACACGATGCCAGTCAAGAAAAGGCCAATAACAGCAAGTTTCTGACCAAGTCGTAGATGTAGTTTGCCAATTTCAATAACCGGCAAGGCCAGAATAACGATATCCATCACACAATGGGTTAGGATTGTGCCAAAGAAAAACCGTGACTCGTTGATGGCGCAATGACCATTAATCGATTTATCCCAAACGTACCGGGTGGGAATACATTGGAAGGACACCATGAAAGTCCGGATAATGATCCACACGGCAGATATAGTGAACATAATCTGGATCGGAATTCGAATCGAAGACACCTTGAATAGTCGCCAGTAGAGTGTCAGGATCGTGAACTTTGTGGAGGCTATAGAGAAGGCGTAGCAGAACTCGCAGCAAAACATGAGGAGTCTTCCGTGTTTAAGTACCTCCTCTCTTTGATCTTTAGTGAGGGATGGGTCGAGGATTTGGCCAAGGCTCCAGCGAGCAGCCCCTAGATCGCAGTTAGCATGTGCAGAATGGACTCGAGGTTTCGTTTTTACATATAATAATGAGGATGTTGTAAGCGCTCGCAAATGTCTCCAGTTTGTAAGCTTTTCCGTTTGCCAGGAAGCGGGTGGATATACAATGACTCACAACGGCAGACACGCAAAAGTAATCATCAAACCACCAGCGCTGTTTCGTCATGCGCCGCGCGATTACTCGCAGGATCAGCGCCACAAGAGCTGCAACCCAGGTGATGATTGCGGCGACATAGACACTCGTTTGGAGCCCAGCCATGGTTGCGACTGCGAGCTCACGACGTCGTACTCATCAGAGATTTTGACAGTTCCAAGATGACATCTGACAAAAGAACGGCGTTGATCACAGAAGGACCCAAAATTACCAAATTAATGAACAGGCAAGGTAAGAAGTGTGAGTGGGCGGGGGATGGATGATCTGCATTTGAATGAATGCTAGCTTCCCCTTAGGATCCTAGCTTGATGATTTCTTTGCGGGGAGGGCCACAGCTAACGTCTTTCGGGCTAGCACAAGGGCTAGTACGCCCCCGGAGACGTTGGATGGGGAACATGCCTCGCCTTTGCTGCTGACTAGGAGGCCCTAGATAAGGGGGCGACGTCATTACCAATGCCAGGATTGGTTGCCCTAGGGTCGAAGTTGTTTTGCCCCAGTTTAGCTGCATTCAGGCCATGATGTGGTGCGACATTTAGCTGGGAGATGGTGTGAAGCGTGGTCTCGTCATACGATGTCAACGGCTCAATGTCTAGGCTTGCTGCTTCAATGCCGGGATCACCATCGAAGTCCCCTTCATCGCCGCCATTCACCTTGTAGTCAATTGGTAAATGATCAGGGTAATGCGGCCCGTCTGACGTGGTAGTAATAAGGAGATACGCGGCAAAGGCAACAAAGCCCGCGACGCATCTGGGATTCCAGCAAGAGCGACTCCTTCCATGGGGGACAGCCACAATCCACTTTTAATCGATCAGCAGCCAAATACCGACCGAGCTAAGGGCGGCTATGGAACAGGACTCCGCTTTGCTGGGTCTAGTCCATTCCCTCATCTTCGATATTTCCCACAGGTCCCGCAAGATGGAATCCCAGAATAAGGGAGGTTGTAAAATGGGTTTACGCCTTCGTTATCCGTTATCCTCGGAACAATGACTGCTTTTCGAGGCCAACGAACTCAATAAGGCCGAGCGTTTGTTAGAGATATATGAAAAACACCAACCCGGGGAAATTACCGACAGCAAGACAGGAAGAAGAGTAGCGAGGTAAATAACTAAAAACGAGAGCCATCTCCATGAGATCGAGAATGGGAAGTCGAGGATGAGCCCAAAAACACAACCGAGAGTATAAAATGCAAGCACTAGTGGCTTTGCACACAAGAACGGGCTATGAGTGTGACACGCACCGTCTGGGCTAGCAACCGTCCAACATGATTGGTCTTTATGTGAGGAGAGCCCTGCCCTAACTTCGCAGGTATCGAGTTGCGTGCAGGATAGGTAGTTCTATTTGCCTATTTCCATACTAACGTGGCTGGATGGATTTCTGCAGCAAGATTAATAACATGGCTTACTTAAGGCAAACATAGTGTCTCATTTGCCTCGATGTCCCCATTGAAATGTGGCGGGGCTGTCCCCAATCATTTGAACAAGCGAAGGCGAACGCTTGGGAGCTGCAGGCAAGAGGACGGCAAAGAAGAGCTAATTTTCTGAATACCTGGCCTGCAGGTGTAGGGGACAGCTACTAGATTTGCCGGTGATGCCCTCGTCGAGTGATTCAACAATAAAAGATCCAGAATCAAGGTCCATCCCCAAACCAGGTTCCTCTTCTTCTACAAGTTTCTTCAGCTTAAGCAGGCTCTAGACATCGACAGGGTCATTGGCAGCAATCTTAGACTTGACAGCATTCCCAAACTTGACTGAGCTTCCTTTCGCTGGGTACGGAAATGGTGTGATGGGCCATTCTTGGTATAATTTGACCCCTTACGAGTGACCCTTAATACAGTATATCTCCCTTTCTCAAAGCATCTATACTGACTCGTCATGTTTTTACCTGGCCGAGTTCGCCTCGGGTGAAAGCGCGGTGCAGCAATTGCCTCTGCTTATAATGCCTACATGGTGAGCTCTAGGTCTGTTGGCAGATATCAAACGAGAAAATGTACTGATCAGAGTGTCTGTTTCGAGTATTTATTCAGCTCTTTGATTTTCGCAATATGGATGACCCAAGCGGGTTGTAGCTGATGAAGAATCATACAATGTGAGCTACCCTGCTGTCAGCCATCCCGCGAGGATAGAGGTGGTGCGGCAGGCTGTTGTTCTCATTGGGCGCCGTCTACCTGGCACTACATTCTACCTCCATAACCGGCTTTGATGTGATCCAATTTGGCTCTTCATGAACATCGATCTGACTAGGCTGCGGCTGGGGCTCAACACGAGTTCTGTTGCATAAACCTGCAACGAAGCAATCTCTATCGCCTGCTTGTGGGAAACGACAAAGGTGCTGAAGGGGAGTTGATACATCTGACTCATTTTGTGTCGTTGGCAGTCGATAGTTGTCGCAGTCATGCGGCATTTGGTTGACTTGTTATCATCAAGGGCATGCCAGCGAAACCAGTCAATTACTGCCTTCCGGGGTGGATTCGGAATAATAGAGTATTCGCTGCTACGCAGAACGGGCTGTGAATGCAGCTTCTACTGGTGGCTTGTACTACAGCTCGAATTTGGTTTCGGTAATCGCAATCGCGGTTACACCGGTCAATTTACAACCCAACACATGGCTGGGAACAATCCAGGCTCAGAAAGATAGCAACTGTCGACTGAGACCGCCAGTTGTAGCTCAAAGATTGCTATCATCTACCTTATGAAGACTTTAGTAGATAAGTCGTCATCCACAGGCTCTGACTCGGCGCCTTTGAGAAATCTCGTCGACAAGCTGGCGGGAATTAACTCACCAGGATTCAATTCTGGTCCCCCCCGGCATGAACACTCTGGAAACTCGTGACTTTTGTAAACAAACAAAAAGGTCTACCCTGACCATTTTCGTTGTTTCCTCTTGTCCCATGTCACCCAGTGACGTGTTTGCACGTCAACCCCCTCTCCCCCTCGGCCATCTCAGCTCATCCAGAACCGCCCTCCATCTTCTCCATTCCAGTTCTTCAATTGGAGGCCACAGACAATGCTACGACCTTGGCGGCCCAATGGGCGGTTATCCTCCAAAAGAATGACCCAAAGTCTTTAAAACTCAAGGGTCGGACCCTTACCGGACTTGTCGTCTCCTGCAGCCCTCACTATCCCCTCTCTGGACTGGTGAGAAACTGGCGTGTGATGTTTCAGCCCGCCCGCGCGAGCGCACGGATAGCAGGTCTAACCGGTCTCTTACAAGTCAATCATTCAAATGTCGTTCCGACACCATTATCCCTATGGCGCCCTCCCTCCTGGCAAATGGCAAATCAGGCTGTGACCGGCGATGGCCCCCGGACAGGATGCCAGATCGAGGGGCCTGGGGTCCAGAGCCAAGCCACCTTTTCTTCCGAGAACTTGCTGTTAGTCTGGTGCTTCAATGGTGCCTGTGAGACCGTGATATGGCTCTTCTTGTCCACGCGCTCTCACAGCCTTAACTTCGACTTCACCCTCCTCCTCGCCGCTCATCGTGTACTGGCCCGTCTGTGCAATTAAAAGAACTCACTCATCGGTCACTCCATGCTTTGGTTTTTGTTTCTGTTGTAGAGTGCGGGTCATTTCGTTTGCAACGACTTATCAGAGTTGACACAGTACCTTCTTCCATCCCGAGCTTCCACTACACGGTTCTCCACCAAATCCAAAACCACCATCACTAGCACAAAACGACAGCCCAGCGGTCTATTTAAGGCATTTCCAGATGGGTAAAGCCTCTGTTTATCTCTTTCTACCGCTGTTTCGGCCATCGGTTTAACCTCTTGCACAGAAACATACCGTTTGATCCCTCTCCACCCCATGGGTGACAGAGTCCTGGGCGAACCGATTCCCATGGGAAATGACTTGATCTTTGGGACATCCTACAACTCCCAATCTCCTCCATGGGAGCAATGGTGGTCAGTAGACCATTTAGTCCCGCTTGGTTCGTCTGGAGACAGGAGCAGCACGGTAAACGGCGTCTTGACGCAGACTGGTCCTCTTCTCGATGGCTTCGTATATCGCTGCGATACCAGCTCGACAGACCATTGGAATGACACCAGCCCTGTGACCGATTACACCGACCCGTGGAGTGGCCCCAGTCCTGTCACGAAGTACGCGGCTCCATCTTCAGATTCTAAGCACATGGTTTTCGAGGAATTACCTCCCGTCCAGGGCTACTGGCATCCACCCTCGACACCAAAGACACCGAATCGAAAGCGGAAGAGCGACTCTGATAACCCTCCGTCTCATAAATCTGCTAGACAAAGTTCGTTGCGTGACGAAGACATCAATCCACGGAAAGAGAAGAAAGTGACACATTCAACTGTTCGCCGCAAGAGCAATCCCACCGGCAACGGCGCTCATTCAGCCCAACAGCACGACGACCGCATCAAAATGATCCAGGAACGGAACCGAATCGCAGCCAAGAAGCTCAGGGACAAGAATAGCGAGGCTCTGCTGAGACTCAGGTCTAGTGAGCAGGACATGGAGCGCATCCACCGTGACCTGTCCACTTGCGTGGCCGACTTGACTCGAGAGGTGTATGAGCTTAAGGTGCAACTTCTACAGCACTCGGGGTGCAACTGCCCCCTCATTCAGAAATACCTCGTCCATGAGTCCCAGCGATATGTACTAGCGTTAGACGAGAAAGAATAATGGCAGGATTGAAATGGGGCTAGAAGATAACGATGACAAGACGCCATTGTGGAGATCCTTTCGGGAGAAGTTTAAAGCATCGTGGGATAACTGAGAGCAACAGGCTTATCCTGCAAATTTTTAATTTATTTTTCCTTCCCTACCCACCTACCTTCACGTCCATGCCATGGGTTTTCCCCATCCCGATCCCCTGTTCAGGGTTTCTTCGGATGGCCAGCGCCCTGGACCCAAACCCTCGGGAGGGCGGCCCGTATAATGTGTCAACATGTGATAAGCGTCAAGCCAGGATGTGACAAGGGAGGCTCGGACCCCTTCTTCGTATCTCCGTGGCGTCCCTGAGAGGGATTTGTGTAGTACAAGCTGGAAGCCGGGGCGGGGAAGTTCTCGATGTGTGTGTAACTTGTCCATGTCTCACTTGTCTCCTCCACCTTCAAAACCGACGCCGTTATCAGCCGCCTCATCGGCTTGCCTCTTTGGAATTGTTGACCCTCAATCCCCTCAACGGTTGGCTCTCCGGATGAGAACCGAACCATGGCGTCGGTGAGTGCATGCAGTGCATGCAGGTTTGATCACCACACTAGTAGGTGACAAGTCGCTTCTTGCGGGGCCACAGAGCTTGGTCTGATGCGCTATGACCACTGATTACGCGATCTACGCAGGGGACTGGAGGTTTTGGGGGGTTGGATGCTACCCTAGACGCTGCAGTGCGCTTGTTCCGGCCGTTTCTCTTTTGTTTTGGACTTGCACGGGGCCAACGTCTGCTGTGTCTAGTCCTTTTAAATATGTTGCAAGGCCTCGACCTCCGCTCTCAACACTATTAGCCGCCTCGTTCTCACACAACTGCCGACGACGAGAAGCAAGGTGTACTTGAAATGTCGCAAACATATCCCTTTGAAGTTAGGACGACCTTCAATCACGACCAACCTGCAGTTCGTTAGACCCCTGCCGACACATCGCCACCATCCTAGAATGCAGCCATGCATTTGGTGTACACACCTACAGAACGCATCTCGATGATCTGTCACAGGGTAAGCAAATCGCCGAGAAAGAAATCGGGTTTGTTCGGCTGACAGCGAAGACCAACGTCGGTTACCCCAATATGGCAAAGTGCCAGTGGTGCCTGTCGGCTAGCAAGGGAGCAATGTCATGCGAGATGCAACCCATCACTTTGGGGTGAGTGGATAATGACGAACTTCAGGCATGCAAAATGGACCAGGACCTTGTGCATTCCTCACCCACAAACCCCATCTCCCACTCCAACATGGACGTTGATCTGGCTTCCAACTTGATCTCTTTGGTCCACCCCCTCATCATGTCTCCCCATTTGGTCCAGTCATATCAACCCTCTCCTTCGCAACAACCAACTCCTCCCAACAGCCCTCTGCAGAAGCCAACCTACGCCACGAATACAGTCGCACCCAATGAAAGCCCTAGTCTCGATGAGAAGGATGCGGAAGCATTCTTTGCACAGAGACTCTTGACAGCACTGGAACAGCTACTTGCTGAAAGATTTTCCTCCTCTGGCTTGTCCTCTGGCGACAAAGCTCTGATCGAGCCGAGCGAGCATCGAGGCTGGCATATAAGCATGTGAAGAAAACGTATGATGATCAATACGCTAATCGTACTCTCACTAATGGGTGAAGCAATTGACATGAAAATAATTGGAAATACAAGATTGTCGAGACAGTTTGGTACCGGGACCGGACTCTGGTCAGGATAATCTAGCTCTATTCGTTCCAGACTTACACCCTCGCCATCTCTTCGCTCTAATGCCTTCTCCAGCAGACCCGTCCGCTTCCATCTCTGGCGAGCGACAGGCTGGTTGTGGAGTCCTCAAATCACTGGCGTCACATCCTCGTCTTCAAAGCACGCCAAGCCATCTCGGCTCGTTTTAATCTTGTCCAGCTTCTATGACTTCTGTGCAAGCTGGAAGAGCCTCTTCTGGGATCGCTTAGGCTTGTCGAGAATCTCTGTTATGACTATCCATTGAAAAGGGGAAGGGGTTGGGTAGAGCTATTGTTGACAGTGTAAGCATTTCCACCAGGATTGATCGGATAGAGACGGATCAAAGGTATCGGCTTTCCTTTCTTTTTACGGCTTCAATTTACTCGGCCGCATAGGTTGAATAGCCCAGCAAGACGGCCACAATCTGGTTAATGTCATTCCTCATGGTACATCGCCAGTCACCCTTGTTGGCCACTTTGGTATCAGCGTTTGCCGTGCACTTCTTTTTCTGGCAGCTGAATGCGCTATGCGCCGTGGTGCTGCAGGCACGGGAAACGCTTTTCGATCCCGACCAAGCTGGTGAGGCTGCTGGTTGACGCTCATGGAAGGCGTGTGCACAGGAAAGAATGCAATGTCGAATCCATCTGTCTGCGTATATTCTTTCAAGCGGTGAAACTCAATATTAATAGGGAATTTGGCACATGTAAAGAATGAATCAGTCACAAACAGCCCTCAACACGATCTCTCCCCAGTACAATGTCGGCCCTCGCGGGCCTCCTCTAAAATAGTTCCCAAACCCCAAGATGATGGTACAATATCATGTCAAGACGCCCTGTGTTCCAGCCTTGGAGAGCCAATGTTGAGGCCGCCGCACAAGCATCGTGACTAATTTCATGGAAACCATATGAAATGTGACCTACCGCGCTATGATGCGGCCGGCCATGTCAATGCACCCGGCAAGTCCCACCGGTAGCTACTCGTGAGCTATTAATCAGTTCGGCTCCGCGTCAACGCTGAAGGCGTCATTCGGACTGCGGGACATTTGCGACCGAGTTGGACCCTGGCCGTTCCCACATTGAACCCGGAAAGGCAAGGTGGTTTTTTGGCCATTTCTTTTGCCCCCAACCAGCGGATCTTCCACCAATAGCATAGAAAGATTAATATGCATTTAGATGTCTCAGTTCCTAAACCAGAATGTGCGTTCTTCAATTGTGGCTGCAACGGCGTTTTAATCATGTTTCCCCTTGTTGTATTACTGTACGCTGCAGCCATGGCCGTTCCGTCTGCTGAGGCATCACGTGGCCATCTGGCACCGCATCTGTCATTCTCATGGCATGACACCAAGCACGTGTAAGCTTCTTGAATCATTAGTCTCATAATTTCCCCTTCTAACCCTCATCAGTATCGCATTTGGTGATTCGTATACCTACGTTCAAGGCACTAGCGGGTACCCAAAGTATAGCTTCATCGGCAGTAACCTCCCAGGCGACTTTGCCTTCCCACCTGAACGGCTATTGGAGAACCGCATCCTGCAAAACTACAGCAGCCAATCTGCCGGCGGCCCTAACTGGATAGAGCGCCTCACGAGTTGCGCTGTCGAAGACGGCCAGCACTCGCCGCTTGACTGCGATGTTCAGCTTTGGGATTTCGCCGTCGCGGGGGCGAATACTGCCGAGGAACTGTGAGCAATCTGATGATCGTTGCTCCCCATCTGCTAAAGGCTATACTTAGGCTCCCTCTGCATCACCCTTTCATCATTCCTCTCGTGAACCAGACACAACAGTTTCTTGAGTACGGCGACTCCGTTTTACGCGAACATACCGGCTTGGATCCCTCCAAAGCTCTTGTTGCTATTTGGATTGGTATTAACGACATCATCGACGCTCAGCTTTTGAACAAAACATCGCCAGAGTTTTACACGGAAAACATCAAGACGATGTTCGCCCAGTCCGTTCTGCCTCTCGTAGAAGCTGGTTACAAGAACATCCTCATTCTTAATCTTCCTCCTTTGGATCGCAGCCCACTGAACCTGATTGCATTTCAGGGCCAGCTGAACAATGAATTGATCCAGGCGTGGAACAGAGAGCTTGAAGCGCAGACGCACACCTTTTCTGTGCAACACAAACGAGTCAGAACAGCCGTCTTTGATGCCAATAAGCTGCTCAACAATATCTTGAAAGAGCCAAGTTCGTATGGAATTAGCAATACTACCGATTTCTGCGAAGCGAGGAGGCAATGGCCCCAGGTAGTCGAAGATCCTGCCACGTTTGGCTGTATCCCCGTGCATGAGTATTTTTGGTTTGACAGCGCGCATATGTAAGTCATGTCACGAATTCACTTGGCGGAAGCTCAGCTAATTTTCCAAGCGGGACAAAGGTTCACAAAGCGTTGGCGGATGGGGTAAAGAGATTTCTACAAGACCGATTCTAGGTGTTTTTGACGCCAGCGGATAGACTATCAGCGCTGAAATATCCATTAACATTCATATTGCCTTTTGGATTCTTTATTTGATCAGATAGATGATGTGAGTGTTGATGGACTGAGCTATTTGTTTGGGCATGGCTTGGTTTTGCAATGAGCTGGTTGGGACAGAGTCCACCACTCAATTCGCCAACAGACGGTTGCGAGGACAGGATGGAATGGCATACCGGCTCAATCGATTAAACAATCAGCAGAAAACGCAGAACGTACTTGTCGCAAACTGGATGCACGAGTACTACCCGTCATGAAAGGCTATCATGTCACCAGAACTCTTGAAGGAGGTTCGTGGGTTGGTCAACTGCGCTCGACTTTACTGTGTTCAAGAATACCACCCTACATCTCTACTATCCCTTTGTCCGACACCTGATGATAAGTAGGAGCATCAAACCGACAGAAACTGAGGAAACATGACTCGTGATGTGCATTCGGGCCTATAAGTAGGTCATCCTACCTGAGTCCAGGGCTTCAACACGATTAGCCGGAATCCGTCACATGGGGAAATGTCTCTGAAATTTTCGACGGCTGGACGATCTAACTTGGAAGGTGACCATTGAGTGACATAGCTCGATAAGTGTGGCCTAGTCTACAACGTTGCAACCAATCCTGGTAGAAATTGGAACTAGCTCGCGGTTCTGTGCGGCACCCCTCACGCTTAGTAGCGTCTCTGTGGCTTCTCTTGTCCATTCATTCTGACACCTTGATAAGTAAGGTCGAGCCTTTGAAACGAACGGTACACTCTAAACCCGAACAAGGCCTTTATTAATTAATCGTATCAATGCGACTCATCAGCCAGGGCTTCTTCTTTCAAAAGCAGGTTCGGGGTAGGATTTGCGTCATTCATTATCTACGCTGTAACCCTCCATCCAGTCACGCTACTAGATCATCAAGCAGTACCAAACAAGATAAACGTCCGGCCTTAAAAACCGTTCGTTATAGCTTTTAAAAGTCACCCGTCTCCGGTTAATTAAACATTACCCGTTCGGGAACAGGAACCCGGAAAAATCCCACGCTACGGAACAAGGTTCAAAACACACTACAACCCCTTAAAAACTGACTCGCTAGTCACGACCTTAGCTACTCAAGACTGATCCTATCACGGGGTGGAGACAATCATGGCATGTTCATGGGACCAGTTACAGAGGTCTACAGACGTGAACACATGCGATGCGGCCGCATAATACAGCAATTTCACTTTGCGCCTGGCAGAGACGGACGACGTTGGAATCATATATAACCCGGTCTCATGCCGGGCTTTGTAAAACAAAGGATTAATCCAATCAACCTTAGTGACGCCCTTCCCGCGGACACATCATTGGCAGTCTTTTCACATCTTTGCCTTCTAAGTTACTTACTTTGTTTCTAATATGCTCCTAAAGAGCAACCTTCTTCCTTTGCTGTCCCTTGCAGGCACTGTTCTTGCTTGGGACGCCCCTGGGTACACCGGCCTAGGGGTGATTTGGCAAGACAGCTTCGCCGGCACAGGCGGTACTCTCCCAGACACTGGTAGATGGAACATCATCGAAGGGTATCTGAACGTCAACGCCGAGCTCGAAGTCTACACTCGGTCCACGCGGAACCTACAGCGCAGCGGCGGCAACACCCTCCAGCTTGTGCCGTGGCGCGATTCATCGGTGTCCACCGGTTGGACTTCTGGTCGTGTTGAGAGCAGATACATCTTCACCCCCACGTCAGGAAGGATCACCAGAGCAGAAGCTGTCATCCGGTTCGGCACCAACCCGATTGCCAACAAGCAGGGCATTTGGCCTGCCTTCTGGATGCTTGGGAATGCTCTCCGCACCGGTGGCGGCTGGCCCGCGTGTGGTGAACTCGATGCCATGGAGACTGTGAACGGACAGTTGACTGGCTACGGAACTGCACACTGCGACGTTTACCCTGGCGGTATCTGTAACGAGGGTACGGGTATTGGCGGAAACATCGGCATTCCAGATCAAGGCTGGCACACTTGGAGGGTTGACTTCGACCGCACCAAGGGCAGTTGGCAGCAGGAGACCATCACTTGGTACATGGACGGCCGACAATTCCACCAGATCTCTGGTTCCAGGATCAACAACGAAAGGGTCTGGGCTACCTTGTGCCACAGCCCATTGTACTTTATTCTGAACGTTGCCGTGGGTGGCAGTTGGGTAAGTTGCCAGCGTTTTAACTCTAAGATACGAACTAACTAGCTGCTTAGCCTGGATACCCGAACGGCAATACCGGCGACGGCTACGGGAGCATGATGGAAGTTGGATACGTTGCCCATTACTCCAGTTAGGCTCCACCTGGAGTGGTCAAGTGGAGAATCATGACATCTTCGAGTCTCAGACAGTTTCTTCAATATCCATTTTCATCACACGTGAACGAATCAGATGCCCCAAGTGTGTCAGTTGGGGAGTAGAACTTGCGTAGAGTGACATTATCGTTGACATAATTCAGTTGGCTGGCACGAGCCCCGTAGGTGAAAGATGATTTGATCACCCCGGGCCATGCCATACCGCCGGGACCCAAGTCACGCCGTTGTCATGCCCAGTAGTCCACCTCGCGCCATCACGACCGGGGTGTTGTTCGTTGACTCAATCCCGTGCCTACTGGAAAGAGCTAGCACGTGGCTAGGATAGCAGTCAGTTGTACTGTCATCAGAGTCGACGAGCCAGTTTAAAACGGCTAGTAAAATTGGAGCAAAGTCCATCTACGTGCCTTGTTACTTGTAGCTGCATTTACTTTCCCCGCCTACCCATTTACAAATTTCGGCGGGAGCTCCTCCGCCACCTATCATGTCACCCAACGCAACTCCAACAGCTCCTTTCTAGTACTACCAAGTTGGCATTATCGGCAAATGCATAGCTTAGATCATTTATTTAGAGTATTCTTATAGCCTGGATCATATTCGCGTACACATCAACCCTGGAGAGATGGCGTTATCTTGATGGCAATAGAAAATTAGTTGCCAGTGCTACTCACACTCTTCTTCAATTCCTGCAGGATTTGGTACGGAGGTCGGGTTCTTGAACAGTGCAAACTCCATTAGGTTTTGGCTGCTATTCCAGAGGGCGAAGTGGTAGCAAGAGCCCTCCCCTGGGTTCCTCTATTTCAAGAACAAGAGGTGAAGCGACGGCCGATCTCATCATCGACGCCGACGGTAAACTATTTTAGTGATCTCCCAACTCGGAAAGGCCCAAGCCTCGCGCAAAGTGCTTCAGGCCTGTCTTTATTTGCTTTGTTTACTTAGTACGACCAAACTTGACATCACAGATTGTCCTAAAAGCGGCCTGGACGATGTAGTCGGCTATTTTCTTGGCGACTAAGCTTAAAGAAAGTTCGACATCGTTACCGGTCGGTGTATGTCTCTGGAACAGTTGAGTTGCTACGCATACTATCTCATTATCTGAGACAAATGTGGAAGTTGGTAATATCTATTGTTGTCCATGGTCCTGAGGTGATACCCATAATACAACTCAAGGCGTGAAGAGCCGAATAAGATGGTAATTTCATAGAAAGATACGGTCAAAAGCAAGGGTTTTCCATCTTTGAGAGCTGTAATATCAACTTACGAGCCCTGTTCGTGTGACCTCGGTCTCACAAACGGGGTACATGATAGTGGGACCAATCCAGAAAGCGTGGTGATGCAAGACCTCATACGATCCCTCAGCGATACCATAGTATAGAGTACCACATGTTTCCCTCTGGATTAGAGAAACGCTCCCCAGCTTTCATACCATTCGATTAACTCAATCGTCTTGACTTCGTACTGCCGATACAATTAGCTATTACGGGACGTTACCAATGCCATTGCTCAGTAACGCTCCTCATCGCCTCCCAACATGAACCCTAAATGCTAGATTTATCCCTTGGACAACTAAGCCCTCAAATCTCTACCCAGTGGATTTCATTTATAGTTCGTGTTCCTACGCCGCGCGGCACATACGCGGGTGTGGTGGGCCCCATGGCCTCGGGTAGCACCTAAAAGGATAGTACCCCATCTACAGAATCCACTTTATAAGCACGCGATTAGGTTCTATAATGTCGATTTTCCCTTCGGATACGTAATGTGCGACTCGGTTTAGCACGCAATCCCCCGAAGAGAATTTTCACTCGCAGGGGATTAGCAGGGATAAAGTAATAAGCTTAAGCTATTAGGTAGGAGAATGTGCTCATAGCTTGAGGTTCTCCGGAAGGGAACGTTGGAGAATCAGAGATCAAATGAGTTTTTACAAGCAACGCGTCAGCATTCAATGAGAAAATAGCTGTATAAAGACGCCCTGCCTCCTCCCTTCACGTATTAGGACTGAACAAGGAATTGTAGAAGAAGGAGACATATCGCCTCCAAGCGGGATTACCCCGACATATCTTCTAACAACGGCTTGGGCGCAACCCTTCTTTTTTCCTGTTCGAGAAGGTGGTCGGACGAGCCGTAACGGCCCGCGCGCATGGCGTGCGTGATGTGTCAACGCAATCCCCGTAGTTTTACAAGGTATGGGTTGAAGATAGGTATCAATGTCCGAGATGAGCATGGTTGTTACTCTTTCTAGAGTTTTGCCAAGAAAACACGTTCCACCTCAGCCGACATGGTTGATGGGGATCGTCCGAAAAGGCGCCGAATTGGTCAAAGGACCGTTCTGGGGGACGATGATATAACTAGTCGAGCCTACGAAGCTCTCCATTCCCTGAATATTAGAAGCACCTACCGTCTATTCGAAGCTGTGTTTTCCAGCTGTCACCAAGATGAGCGCTGTTCCAGAGAAAGTCCCTCCTGGGGATGAAATACAGCCTGCAGAGAGACTCGATTCAGGCTCACACAGCGGGTCAACGAAGGAGTCGATAACTGAGAAAGCAAGGTTGCTTGGAGCCACCCCAGATGATGTTCTCGAGGCAGAGGAATATGGCCGGACCCTTGATCTGGCTGAAGTTAAGAAGGTCAGCTGCTAAACGTTGCGCACCTTGGACAACCTTGAAGCTGACTTCAAACCAGCGAGCCGAGACACTGCTCTACTTCCACGAACATGACCCCAACTTCAACTCCGAATCTATTGTCCGCCTCAAGTCATTCGTCGGCAATACCGACCTGTTCGAAAATTCCGAGAAGCACCCAGATCTTATTTCGGACATGAAGACGGAAGTCTCTCTCCTCACCATCAACTCCCCCTACGCCGAAGTTCGCGCTGTCGTAAGCAACAAGGACGACCCCTCCGAACCAGCTGGAACGATCCGGGCCTGGGTTATTGGTTTAATATTCGTCGTTCTGCAAAGCTTTGTCAACCAGCTCTTCTCCGTCCGCCAGCCAACTATTCGCCTTCAAGCCCCAGTCATTCAGCTCCTGTCATATCCGCTAGGAAAAGCGTGGGAAAGATGGTTGCCTGTGGGGGAGTTCTCGCTGTTTGGCTCGAAGCATAGACTAAACCCGGGGCATTTCAACCAGAAAGAACATATGCTGATTTCAATCATGGCCAATGTTTCGACGAGCTTGCCTCACTCGCGATACATCATTTTCACGAGCTGGTTGGAGAAGTACTTCGACATGCCATTTGCGGCCGATTTTGGGTTTCAAATATGTCTTTCGGTAGGCCACCTTTTCCGACATATATTCCTGTCGATAATGGCTGACTTTGGTAGCTGGCTATGAACTTGATGGGATTCGGACTTGCGGGCATGGCTCGACGATTCCTAGTCTACCCATCATTCTGCATCTGGCCTCGCTCACTTGCGACGGTCGCTTTGAATCAAAGTCTGCACAGCGGTTAGTTTAAGAAGAAGCTACTTTATGGGCTTTATTAACTAACTGTTTTCAGAGGAGAACGACAACCCCACTGTGCTGGGTCCTTTCAAAAGACTGTACCAAATGTCCCGCTACAAGTTCTTCTTGATATCATTCGGCGCCATGTTCGTCTGGTTCTGGTTCCCCGAGCACATCGCCTCTGCGCTCTCATTATTCAACTGGATCGCATGGATCGCACCCAACAACTTCAATCTGACAGCAATTACAGGTGTGAAGAAGGGCCTTGGCTTTAACCCACTTCCCACCTTCGACTGGAACATCGTCACCTACAACGTCGACCCGTTGCTCGTGCCCTTCCACGTCACTATGAACATGTTCATCGGTACGGTTTTGGGTGGAATTAGCATCGTTGCCCTGTACTGGAACAACACGTACTACACCAGTTATCTTCCCATTAACACAAACACCATGTTCGATCACACTGGCGCTAAATACAATGTGTCGTCAATCTTGGATGAAAATGGCTTGCTGGATGAGGCCAAGTACCAGTCTTACAGTCAAGTCTATATTGCTGCTTCTTCGATTACCTATTAGTAAGTCAAACTTAGCCTCCATAAACCCACCATCAACTAACTCCCTTTAGTATATTCTTCTTCGCTGTATACAGCGCCGTCATATCCTACGCCGCTATCTACCACTATAACGATATTAAGTTAGGTTTCAAGTCTCTATGGTGGAGTATACGGAAAAATGGCAAGGTCAATGAATTCAAAGACATCCATACGAAGCTCATGGAGAAGTATCGCGAGGTTCCGGAGTGGTGGTACCTCGTCCTAAACGTGAGTCCTAACCTGCTGCTTTTAAAAAACACTTCAGAATCTCATGGCTCACAATTATAACAGCTCGTCGGAATTGCCCTAGGCGTTGCCTCTGTGGCAGGTTGGCCAACTCACACCAGTGTGGGAACAGTATTCTTCGGAATTGCTCTCGCCATCCTCTTTACCATTCCCACCGGCATTATTTTCGCCACCACGGGCATCGAAGTCGAATTCAACGTTCTAGCCGAGTTCATTGGCGGAGCGTGGCAGCCCGGCAACGCTTTGTCGGTAAGTTCTCGCAACTCTATCCCAAGTTGAGAGGTATGCTAATTCAAATAGATGAACTTCTTCAAGGGTTTCGGATACGTCACGGTCGCACACGCCCTCGACTTCGCCAACGATCTCAAGCTCGGCCACTACCTTAAAATCCCCCAGCGGCAAACATTCTGGTGCCAGACAGTCGCGAGTAAGTAACCCACGAATCTCTCAATGCATCATTAGACTCACCCAAGGACCAATAGCTATTGTCTCTGCGTTTGTATGCACCGGTGTGATGAACTTTCAAATCACTCGCATTCCAGACATCTGTGAGACAGACCAAAAGGACAAGTTCAGCTGTCCCGGTGTTGAAAGTTACTTTACTGCAGCCGTGCTCTTCGGGTCCCTTGCACCTCGCAAGGTCTTTGGTGAGGGAGCGCAGTACAGCGCAATGCTTGCTGCTTTCCCCGTTGGCCTGGCCTTCCCCATCGTTTACTACTACGCCACTCGCAAGCTGCCGAAAACCCACTGGCTCACCAAGATTCATCCCGTCGTACTCCTCAGTGGTGGCCACACCTGGTCGCCTTATAACTTGGCTTACATGTGGCCGGCTGTAGTGCCCGGTTGGCTCTCTTGGGTCATTGTTCGCAAGAGGTACCTTGCCTTTTGGTCCAAGTACAATTATGTTCTTTCTGCTGCGTTTCAGACTGGAGTTGCTCTTGCTGCTGTTGTAATATTCTTTGCTGTGAGTTATCACGGCGCGGATATTGACTGGATTGGCAACAATGCGGATAAAGGTTGTGAGGCCGAGGCATGCACTCGACTCACAGTCGCCGAAGGTGAGTTCTTCGGGCCGCAGCCTGGAAGTTTTGCTAGATAGGCGACCTTCTCAAAAGTTTAGTCTGCTCTAAGGGAGAAGTTAGGTAGTAGTGGCTTAATAGAGAGTGGTTTTAATGAGCCATGAGCAACATTGAAGACAAAGGCGGCGAGAGAGTAATTGCACCTGGTTCTACCGCCATGACTCTCGCCACCCTTAGACAACAAGTCTTACCAATTGTGTGCAAAGAAAATTGAACTCCAGATCAGCCAATGCAGAGTGGCATATTCAGATATCAGGGTAAACCGTGTCTTATAAGCACTAACGAACCATGTAATTACATATCATAGGTCAGTTCATATATCCTCCCAGCGTTATACAAAAGAGACAATGGATGAACTGGAACAAGTTTGGAATGAGCACCACGATGTAAAACCTCTTGAGATGCCAGATCCCTATGAGGCCGGCCGATTCTCGAGAAATGAAACGAATTCACCTAGCGAATTGTGAGCAACGTTTCGCATTCGGATAGCTTGAACACACCTTCAGGCGTCAGAAGAGAGTGCTGCTCCAGACACCACCACGTAGAACCAACCCCACAGGCTTTGCAACCTTGCATCCCACAGCAATGGCAAGCAGATGAATATCCAGGATCACTTTGCAGTGATCGGGGGTGATCTACAAGGCGAGGTGCCTCAGTCAACCAGATTGCGAAAATTGCCGAATCTTTCTAAGCAGGACTCCTGCAACTAAGTATTGTGTAATAAATGACAAAGCCACGTCGACTCTGAACCATGATGTCTCTCAGTATACTAGGCGAATATGTTTCGTGTAGCATGAGCCGATCCATCTCAGTCAATGCAGTTCCAGCGGTCGCATTCTCGCGATTGAGGAATGGCTTCTAAGGCCGATGCATCGCGTCCCGGGAATTTAAAACCGAGAGACAAGCTAGACGATGTCGGTCCGGCTGTGGGCTTTAACACGGCCGGAAAACTCTGAGACGTTGGTCCACCAATTGCCCTATCGGGAGATAAACTTTGGTTCAGCGTCAAGGAACAAGGGGTCAGAGAATGCATTCGTTCCAATTTGCAGCGCTGAGCTTGAAGGTGTATAAGTCGTCATCAGGAGAATCCTGGATGGTGGTTTCAGGGCAAATAAACAAAGAATCTAACTTGTCTTCGTTATTCAAACTAGCAATCATACTGCGTGAAGTCTCGGGTCCTTGGAGCCTGCCTAGTCAATCCTAGCGCACCTCGGCGTGTTGAGAAATGATGCCGAACAACCCAGGTTTATGACGTCAACTTGGCCATCACCGGCACTCCACAGCCGAGCAAGTTTTCCGGGGATCCGAGATCGGGAACTTGACAACCCAGCCACGCGTAACTTTCACAACTGAGCAACAACTTCACTCGCGGAGGATGTTGTTGTTATTTTCTGTGAGAATAACTACAACGCAATGACTGTTGTGAACCATGGAACCGCGTCTCTGAGCCCTGCTCTCTCTCGCGGGCGCAGCGGCCACCACAGCGACACCAGCTCCTCTCGGGATCTGTCTTCGTCTCCCGAGACTGAAGACTCGGACGAATGCGACGGTCATCGTCCCACTCTCCGTGAGATAAGATCCAACACGCTCCAGCAAGCGAGCAGAAGCGGAAGCAGACACCGAGCTCAATCTACCGCCACCTCAACGAGCCTGGCCCGCACCGTCTCGCGTCGAGACACATTTGTCTCGCGTATTCGCTCTCGTCCAATTCCGCAGTTCTCTCATCCTCTTTCCCACATCCCAACCACGCAGGACCAGCTCGTGGATTTCGAAGGCCCAGACGACCTGTACCGTCCGTTGAATTGGCCGACGCGGAAGAAGGTGACGACGACTCTGCTCTACGGGCTTGTCACCATGACCGCAACGTGGGCGTCATCGGCGTACTCGGCGGGAACCGCTCAAATCGCCGAGCAGTTCAACGTTTCTACGCAAGTCGCAACGCTAGGGACGACTCTTTTTCTATTCGGTTTTGGTCTCGGACCATTGCTCTGGGCACCGTTGAGCGAGGTCTACGGCAGACGGTTGGCAGTCTTTGTTCCCATGTCAATTGCCATCTGCTTCAGCTTCGGCACCGCCACAGCCAAAGATTTCCAGACGATAATGCTCACCCGGTTCTTCGGTGCATTCTTCGCTTCTGCACCAGTCACAAACACGGGCGGCGTGCTAGGCGACCTATTCTCGCCTGCTTGGAGGGGCATTGCAATGGCCGGATACGCGATGGCTGTGGTTGGCGGCCCTGTCCTCGGTAAGTATCTCTCTTTATATTCCGGTTGATTCTTGTGCAATGCTGATACTCTGCAGGTCCAATTGTATCCGCGGCAGTTGTGCAGACCCCGTCCCTCGGCTGGCGCTGGACTGAATATTTGACAGGTATCCTCCAAGCTGTCGTGCTGGTGATTGCTGTCATCTTCATTGACGAGAGCTACCCTCCCAAGCTCCTCGTGTACAAGGCTCGGCGCTTACGCCATGATACTGGCAACTGGGCACTGCACGCACAGTTCGAAGAGTGGGATGTCAATGTTACCCAACTGGCTCAGAAGTTTCTGCTACGCCCAATCCAGCTTTTGTGTACGCCTATATGTTTTCTTGTAGCATTGTATGCTAGTTTCTGCTACGGTATACTCTACATGCAACTAGGAGCAATTCCCATCATCTTTGGGGAGATCCGGGGCTGGACTCCGTTTGTATCGACGCTGCCGTTTCTCTGCATCCTGGTCGGCGCGCTTCTAGGCTGTGCCGCCAACGTCTACAACCAGCTGCTCTACAACAAGGCTTATCACGCTGCAGGCGACCGAGCCGTTCCCGAGAAGCGTCTTCCGCCTATGATGGTGGGTTCGGTGCTGTTCAGCGGAGGTCAGTTCCTTATCGGTTGGACAGCCCAGCCCGAGATTCACTGGATTGTTCCATGCATTGGCCTCGTAATGCTGGGAACTGGCTTCTTTACTATTTTCCAAGCAGCTCTCAACTACTTGGTCGACACTTTCCAACTATATGCGGCTTCAGCAGTGGCAGCAAACACGTTTTTGCGGTCCTGTTTTGCGGGCGCTTTTCCGCTGGTTGTCGGGCCATTGTTTCACAATCTTGGCGTGGGTCCAGGATCGAGCATCACGGGAGGGTTTGCGGCGTTGCTCATTCCCGTTCCATTTGTCTTTTACACTTTTGGGAAGAGGATTAGGGCACGGTCGAAGTGGTCAAAAGGATCAGTATATGACTAGAATCAGGTATGTATTTTTTGCTCGTTCTAGAAAGACAATGCTATGTAGCACAAAAGATGAGAAGGTCAATGTCACTTGACGAGAGGTGTATTGGACACCGGATAAGCTTATACTATAATTGAGTCCGCAAATCCGCGTCTCGTCTATAAAGATGAGAAATTTTCTATATCGAGAAGAGCCTTGATTGTAACAGGTGTGAGACATTTGCCGAAGCATTCGTGCGCGCATGCTACCTGGCCGTGGCTAGTCGTTGCAAGCCCAGCGTGTCCCTCACATGAATTTCTACAATCTAGCCATGAGTCTTATAGCTTAAGAATGGCATCAATGAACAGCTGTAGATGATTGCAGACGCTTGTCCAATAGGGTATTTGCCTCCTGGCCGTCTAACAGCTTCGTGTAGGCAACGCCTGCAGCTCAGTATACCTTTAAAGAGTAAAGCACTTGGCTAAGGTCTAAGTAACAGCCGATCGTCAATCAGAAGCCTCTAATACTACCATGCTGCCATATGAGACGTTGCACTTGACTCACATAAAGGTGGCATCGCTAACTCGTCCCTAGTACAAGTGCTACTCTCCAATGGAGACAAAATAGGGCTTTCGGGGCGGCATCCTCCTCGGTGACAAAGGAGAGGAAACAGCCAAGACAAGACAGGACTACTGATGTATTATGATGCCAGCGCATCAGACTAATTCTAATGAATCACAAAAGAAGGAAAGCTAGAGTACAA
Organism: Neonectria neomacrospora; assembly: GCA_013756995.1. Lineage (NCBI taxonomy): Eukaryota > Fungi > Ascomycota > Sordariomycetes > Hypocreales > Nectriaceae > Neonectria > Neonectria neomacrospora. The sequence continues at coordinate 175,652 of JABSTB010000034.1, forward strand.
GTTCCAAGACCCACCCAAATCCCCATAGTGGATACTCGAATGCTCATGCTACCATCATCCGCGTCAATAAGCCTGCACGATTCAGGACCTAACAGGTTCTCATCTGGCCATGATGCATTGTCTAGGCATGAGGCAAGCTCAAGCATCTTGGATCTAACGGCTGCATCCACCTCCGGCCCAATATCAAAGTTGCAAGGATCCCCAGGCAAGGTCACGTTGGCATTTACGCAACTGTTGGAAGATCCACGCTCCTGTGCCTCGTATGGATCACTGAAGATTTGGAACTTTAGGATTTCTGTAGGACAGGATGCGCCCGTCATGTCTGGCAGGGAACCGTTTGGATGAGTAGAAAACTGGATAGCACCGTATTCCAGCATCCTTGCCAGGCCCTTAAACTTTTCGCACTGTTCGTACACAGTTACACTCCAGTGCAGCCACCAGTACGCAGCCGTTGTGTTGATAATGATCGAAGTGCCGTTGATAAAGTAATATGGCTCCAAGGTGGGATCCAGATGGCCTGAAGTGCCCCCGGTTATGTTGAGTTGGTCTTGTTGCGAGGTTTTCCGGTCTTCACCTTCTGGGTCGGTTGAGCCTTTCAAATTCCAGGCTACGTTCAAACCGTAAGGCCACGCTTTCGCTGCGCCGCTTATGGTGAAGACGATAGGAAACGGATATATGGGGCGGTATGTCTCGTTGGGCTGAGGGGACACGAGAACCACTTCAACGTCGATTGGAAGCGGCGATGATAGTTCCCTCACTTCATGCTGCAAAGCAGGGGCAGCAAGGGCCAACATCGTGCTGGTTGATGAAGTCAGTAGGTGGGAGCACGATACTTCAGAGCCAAGGATCAGGAGTTGAAGCCCACCTGAACACTCCGAGGATATGCATAGTCGCTCACCCTCTCGACTAATTCCTCCGGAAAGAATGATTCATCCTTTGATAAGTGTCGGATAAGGAAGTTTTCCCGCGTGGAGAATCAGGCTTCTGATGCTGAGCGATGTGAACCAACACGGAGAGACAAAGCCGGATCATACTGCCAATTTATCTACAGTCGGGCCTTCACCCCTGATTCTTTGGCCCCACGTATCGATAGATTGACAGGCTGGTATCAATTCCGGGCAGGCGATTCTCGGATCGTCCCATTCTTGTGGGGCGTGGACGGCAGGCCTTCAGTCACAACGTTCTGGCTGGAACAGGCAAGTCGGCTTGGAAAGACAAGTGCCAAGCTTAATTGAAATTAACTCGACCAGCTAAAGTGGACTCGCACCAGTCTTCAGCCCGCGCACAACCAACATGCCGTTGTATTACTGACCACATCACCTTCGCTCCGCGGCGAAACCCCGCCTGCCAAGAACCCCATCTCCCATAAACGCGGAATCGGTCTCTCAAAGCGGTTCTGGGAACTGCGGAAATAGCTGCGGCCCATCTTATGCCTCCACACTTCTCGGCACATGCCCGATTATCAATCTAGGGCCAACAGCAAGCTACGTCGACATGTGTTATGACTAACGAGACATGGAAACTTATCACGTGAAGGTTTGCGGCGTTGCTAATTCCCGTTCCTTTTGTCTTTTACACTTTTGGGAAGAGGATCAGGGCGCGATCAAAGTGGGTGGTCCAAGGGGTCAGTGTACGATTCGACTGAGACGCGTAACGTATAAATAAGCATAGTTCGTTTCGGTCTTAACAACCTGACAACAGGTATGATCAAGAGTAAAAGGCTGAATATAACTTACCAAGAGATATATTACGAAACTTCACAGGACTATGTCTTGCGAGGCTATGATTGTTGTATATTATCCGCCCTGAGTGATCTGCGAGATGACAACCTGAGTGGTTATTTTCCTTCGCGGCTTCGATCTGCATTGTTTTATTCCAACTCCACCGTGGTAGCTTGTGAACACTACCATTGCTACTCGGAGCCCCGAATTCTGAATCAAAACATCAGAGCCATATTTGTCCAATTGTCTCGGATCACTAGCCACGCTAATCCTTCCCAGATTCCTTCCTCGCAGGAGTATTCATTAATTGAACGAGATCGACTTCCAACAATTAAAGACTCTAGCTTCGTTTGTAGTCCGGAAGCATGATCGCGGCCAAATGTTAAGATAGCTAGCTATACGACCTTTGGGGAAAACGCGAACAAGGAAACATAGATAGTTCAGTACTAATTCTTGAATTTATCGAAGTCTGAACCAAATCATATGTGGTAATAAGTCAACACATATTTTCTAAGCTACGGCTAAAGAATCTTACGACAGTGATGCCGAGCGTGTAATCCGAGTTGAGCGCTGAGTTGCAGAGCTGCACAGACAGCTTCCTAGGCATCCCAGACTCCCAAAGATAACCGACGAGACTCTCCATAATCTCTGTAGCAATCTGGCTTGGCATACTCTTGTTGCCGATAAAGATGCCTACCGCAGTGTCACCATAGTGGGCAAAGATGGATGTCTTGTTGACAGCCGTCGCACTCAAAAGGTAGCTCTGTACTTCATTGAGAATCGTAGCGGCTTGAGGGGTAATGACTTGATCCTCCGTTTCAAGCCAGCCGAGCTGCAGCTCATTTTCAGCAGTAGCAGTGCGGATCTCCGGTGATGCGGATTTCGCATCCAAAAGGTTCAACAGTTCTCCTTCGAAAGTGGCACAGGCCCGGATCAAATTGGTGGCCGGGACATCGATGAGACGAGAGTGTACAGTGAAGTCCAACAACCGAGGCCGATAGTTACAGGCCAGTGCTTTGTCCAAGCTATTGTATGCCGTCCAGTTTGACGGATCTTCGCCAGCCTCGGTGATAAAGAGGGGGGCAGACGCTCATTCCAGGTCGGTCATCCCAGTTGCCGCTGAGCTTGGAAGCAGCTGGGACAGCCAGCCAAGCAACGGAAACGGCCAGACTGCCAATGATAACTGGTATGTGCATGGCCTAGATCCTTTAACCAGACACAGATAATGAGAAGCGAGTGTGAATAAATGGCAGGAAAGAATAAGCAGAGTTAGCAATGAGCACGAATAACAGGAACAAATGATATAAATGTCAATAATGAACGAACGACGGTAGGAATATTGTCTTTGTGACGGAAAACACAGACCATTTTCATTCTCTTATACTTCGATAAGAAGCCTGCAACCATCAACGCCGCATGCACTTCCGATCTCGCGGCCCGCTACGGCTGAGGACCGGGGTGCAAAGCTGACAAGGCCTTGGAGTGGGCAAAATACGGGGCTGGGCAAACCGCTATAATGTAACTATGTGTTGGTTGTTTGTGGAGGTGGTTGGTGACACTCTCACTTACTTTGAACTCTCACCGTCAGGAGACAGTTCATTTCTTCAGCCAAGACCAGACAAGACTACCATGCACTATTTCTACCTCCATCAGACTACTTCTAACTAATCACAAAAGGAAGAAAGCTAGTGTACAAGTTCCAAGACCTGCCCAGATGATCATGCCAGATACTCGGATCCCTGTGCTACCATCCTGTCCGGGAGGCGGGTAAAGATATCTGCACGACTCATCACCAAGCAGATTTTCTGCATCTGGCCATGTTGCATTTTCAGGGCATGAGGCAAATTGAAGCATGCTAGACTTAACAGCGGCATCCACTTCTGACCCAATGTCATACTCACAAGGATCCCCAGGCAGAGTCTTGTTGGCAACTACACAGCTGTTGGAAAATCGGGTTTCTTGTACGTCGTCTGGGGTTGTCATGTTGTCGAGGATCTGGAACTTGTGTAGTTCCAATGGACATGAGGGACCAGTTATGTTCGGCAGGGAACCCTTTTCTCCAGTCGAAAACGAGAACCCGCCAACTCCGCGGTACCGTACTTGAGCTTCGGTAGGATCGCACTGTTGATACATGGTTACGCTCCATTGCAGATGCCATTCCGTCGCCGTCGTGTTGACGATGATGTCGCTGCCGTTGATGAAGTAGTATGGCTCTACGGCAGGATCCAGCTGACCGGAAGTGAACCCAGCTTCGGTGAGTTCGCCGGCTTGTCTGACTACCGGGACTTCCGGGTCTACTCTGGTTGCGCCTCGTAATTCCCAGCGCACATTCATCTCGTATGGCCATACTTCAGCTGCGCCACTCACGGCAAAGACTATGGGGAACGGATAAATGGGGCGGTACGTCTCGTTTGGACGCGGAAATAAGAGCATCAGCTCGACGTCGATGGGAAATCGTGAAGATTGGCCCCTCTCCGTCACTTGATGCTGGATGGCAGGGGCAGCGAGGGCCATCAGCGCACTGGTCGATACTGTCAGTAGTGGAACCACGACAATCCAAGGCCAAGGATCTAAAGTTGAAGCTCACCTGAAAACCTTGAATATTTGCATAGTTGTACACCTCCTCGGCTGATACCTGTGAAGGCAAATGGCTCGTTGTTTCGTTCCTGCCGGTTGGGGATGTTGGTTGATGTGGAGAATCAGGCTTCTGATACTGAGCGATCGATCCTAACCAACACTGGCAGACAAGGCCGGACCATGGCGCCAATTTATCTGCAGTTGGTGCCTCGCCTCCAATGCTTCAGCCCCCACGCATCCAGGGATCTACAGGCTGGTTTCAATTCCGGGCAAGCGATTCTCGGATCCTCCCATTCTTACGGGGTCGGATGGCGGCTCTCCCCTTGTAACGACAACTGTCACAATCATATGTTACCGTGAGAGAAGAGGCAACTTGGACTTGAGAGGCGGATGCCAAGCTTATTTTAATTACCGCAGCCTAGCTAGAGTGGAGCGCTGTGGTCTGTAGCCCGCGTTCAACCAACATGTCGTTGTATTCTTGACTGCATCATTCGCTCCCTCGACAAACCCCAGCCTGCCAAGATCTTTGTCCCACTTAAAGACGGAATTTGCTTCTCGATGTTCTGCCAGGGATCGTGGAGATCACAGCGGCCCGTCTCTCCTCTCCACTATTCTCGGCGCCTGGCCCGACTTATCAATCTAGGTAGCGAACGACAACATGCACTGTGATCAAAAAGGCATGAAGAACTTGTTCCTCATCAAGAACTAGGGCCTTGAATGTGAAATGGTGCCCTGGGCATGGGCCTCTTTAGAGGACTTCATCGGATAGGTAAGTTACTCCTCTACAAACTGCAGAGAGTTGTATTAAGTTAGCTCACGCTCTTTGTCTCATTTAGAATCCTTCCATTATCGAGTCCTGTGGAAACTTCCTACCATTCCAAACTTCCTTGAGTGGAACCCAGCAGCCGGTTCTGGCTGTACAGGGTTGAAAACAAACGCATATGGCTGTGTTTCTGTTAACGGTTACACGCCAACCAAGCCCAGAAATGGCATCACAACCCCAACCCCGACGCAGCCTGACATTGTTGACAACTGCAATTAATTCAATTTTGTCAAGACAAGGGAAAAGTGTTCGACAGTCGCTAACCTCAACAACATCTCCATTGCAAACTTCCTCAAGTGGAACCCAGAGGCTGGATCCAGCTGCACAGGTCTCAAGACGGGCGCATACGCGTGTGTTTCAGTTATTGGCTACACTCCTACAAAGTTTAACAATGGGGTTGAACGCCCACGCCAACACAGCCAGATATGGTAGACGACTGCAACAAATTTCGCCTTGCCAAGACAGGATAGAAGTGTTCGACGATTGCTAACAACAAAGCCATTTCGATACTGGATGTCCTTGCTTAGAATCCCAAGGTTGGCAGCGGGTGTAGTAGCTTGAAGGCTAATTCGTACGCTTGCGTGTGGACGATTGGCTACAACCCTTCACCTGTCCAAGATGGCATGATCAAGACGTGTAAAAAGTACCATTTTGATCCAAAGGGTCAAGTGCGTGATGCTATTTTGGCTAAATACAGTGTTACGCTTGCACAGCTCTACAAGTGGAACCCAGCAATTGGAAAGGACTGTAGCAGTATGTGGGCTGTGGCGTATCTCTGTGTTGGGATATAAATAGTTGGCGATTGCTCAGTTTCATGTCGCCTCCTATTTTATTCTTAATTATTAACTACCACTTTGAATTGGCTAAATATTAAATTTTGTCACAATTACAGTGAACCGGCTGAAACATCTCGCGCTGCTGTAGCGTCAGGCGTGGCAAACTCGCCGTCGGGTGCGAATAGCGCTCAGTGAGCTACAAAGCTAAAGCTGTCATCAACCCGAAAATGTGACAGCGTTTGGCCAGGTGAGAACGAGAATGTGAAGAGTGTAAACCATGTGGAAAGGTCCCGAATTCCGTATTTCCCCCGCAGTGGCTTGGAGCCCAAGGAATGTATTCGTTGCTGAGAGCTTCAGAATGTGTCTTGTGGCCTGGAGCTGAGAAAATATATTTGTGGCTGAACCTCGTAGGGCTGAATCAATGTCTTCGGAGCTCGTATTCAGTCGGAACAACTTGATTTTGCGGTTCACCATCCTTTTTCTCACTGGCTGAGTGAGAGCTCAAGGAATTTTTCTGTTTTCCGAATTAGGATAGCCTTGTTTCAAGGCAGGATGCCTAGTTCCGTGGCTTTTCACACATTCGGGCATGTGACTGAAGTGATCACAAAAGTTCCCGACACTTGACGCAGCCCTACCGTGTGAGGTGACACGAAAGACGTCGACAGATGCTGCGGTAGTAAGCCGTGACGGCATCGTTGTCTAGATACCCGGACGATCTTGCCGATCTTCTCGGCGGGAGAGTATGCCTTGCAGCTGTAACGTAAGATGCGGGAGCATATCGACATATCATGCTCATCTATTGTCCAATGATTGCGAATAACCTGAGACACGTCTCGTGTGGATGGATATCCAAGCAACAAGGCTGGCGGAGATGGTGGTGACACGGTAAGCTGATATGCCGGTGGGGCTTTGAGCTGAGGTGGCGGTGGGGCTGTAAGCTGGAAGTACCGAGGGCTTTGAAGCAATCGATATACATGTCTCAAACTCGAGTAATGTGCAAAAGTCGATATTTCATTGAGCTTGCACATGTAGAGCCGGAGTTACCGACTCTTCATATCCATGTGGGTCCTCAAGCACTCCAGAAAAGTATAAGAGACGATCTCGTCCTGACTCAAATCCATTCATCAGACCTCAGTTCAGAGTGTATTCAACTTCTCTCACAAAGCAACCATGGTCCGAATCCAAGATTTCGAAGGGATGCAATACTCCCGCGACGGCACTTCAGCCGAGCAACAGGACTACTCCTACTTCAACGAGCAGTATGCCACCTCAACCTACCAAGAGGATCACGACATGTACCCGGATCTCATCGTCCAGCCAAAACGAGACGAGGACGTCGTCAAGGCCGTAAACTGGGCCCGAGACAATAAATTCGCCGTTGCTGTCAAGAGCGGCGGCCACCAGTACAGCGGTGCTTCGTCCACTAGCGGCAAGAACATCCAGATCGACCTTGGTAACACATACAAGGATTTGATGGTTCTGAACCCCCAAGACCCCATTGCCGAGGACCGAGCTCTAGTGTACGTCGGCGTCAGCAACCAGCTCAAGGACTTCAACGCGTATCTCAAACACAACCAACTGTTCGTTCCTCACGGACAATGTGCCTACGTGTGTGTGGGTGGACACGCTCAGACCGGTGGTTATGGCCAACTCGGTCGTAGCTTTGGTCTCTTCGGTGATCACATCAAAACAATTCGCATGGTCTGCCACGACGGTGTCATCCGAGATATCACCAGGGAGAACCATGCCGAGCTTTTCAACGCCATACTTGGGGGCAGCCCAGGCAACTTTGGCATCATCACACACTACATCGTAGAGGTTTTCCGGGCCAAGAGCTACGTGGGGACTGTTGCCGGTCCAAACGGATTCAAGGGGCCACACGGCATCAAAGGACTCTGGATATATTCTAAAGAGGTCCTCGCGGAGCTGCTCACCACCGTCGCACAAATGGCCGACGACGACACGGTCCCGCGAGGCTTTGACCTCTGTGTCAGCGTCCTCAGAACCGAATTTCCCATCACAATGCTGTTCCCCACATTGAACGACGCTGGTACTTGGGAACGCATTCAAGACAAGATTAAGAGCTTTCTTGCGGATGAGTTCCTTGAGTGGCTCAATGGCCGCTTCCCTGCCATCATCGTGGTATATGCGCAGTGGTGTCCTACCAGCAAGGATGACAAGTATGATGCGAGTGTTGACGACTGGTTCGACAAGTTCCGCGCCCTCAAGGGGCTTTTCAAAAATGAAACCCTCCTCATCAACGAGCTCGAAGAGGACATGTCTATAATGACTGGCGAATGGATCTTCCCTAAGGAGCGGGAGTTCAACTTCCCTTACGTCAAGCGCACCTACACTACGAACTCGAAGACTCTCGACAAAGACAACTGGGTCGACGACGTAGTCCAGCGCATTGACCTGATCTACAACCCAGACCAGCTGCTGAAGGGCAACCCAGGAGAGAAAGACTACGAGGTCTATCTCAGCTGCAAGCTTTCTGTCCAAATCCAAGCCTTAGGAGGCGCCAACTCGCAGTTCTACGCAAACAAAGACAACGGCACCTCATTCAGCTGGAGAGACACCTCAGTCGTGCAGGTGTTGGACTGCTTCCATAAACCGGATGCCCAGTCCAAGACGTTTGCGGAATCGTGGCAGGCCAAGAATGACGCCGTCATGGTTGGATCCTCGAGCTCGTTCAGCAATCAGGACAGGCGCGTGCTCTGGGGCTCGTATGGGGACTGGGACCTGGGGAAACAGGAGGTTTGGAAATGTTATTACGAGGATGCGGACAAGTACCAGAGGTTGGGTAGGGCGAGGGGCAAGGCTGACCCCAACGGAACTTTCACTGCAAACCCGTTTGCTGTTACAGCCATTAAAGCTACTAATGTTTGATACAAGAGTGCTACGGTGCGGATATTCTAGCACTGAATTCGATATGGAGTGTCAAGTAAGGAGGGCAAAAGCTCCGAAGCTACCCAAGAGGCTGCATCTACGGATTCCATCCTATTCGTTTTGTGATCTACCTTGGCCCAGTACTGCGAGATAAAACAAAACATGTGAAAGCCTTACTCCATAGATGCAGATCCAGTACCAAATGAGAAATACAGGGGATAGCTTTAAGGCTGCCGGGCATGGACAGGGGCGAGGTTAGGGCACATGCAATCCCTGAGGGTACAAATATTCGAATTGCAGGGCTAAATCGGGCCTAGACGATCGATCGATCTGTGACAGACTCACTGATAGGGACACTAGAGGCCAAGGCCGTGAGATTCCCGGGCTCGATGACTTTGCTAAGCGCACCTTAATTGTACTGTACGAGTGCAGGGATCGTCTTTCAGGGTTTGCGAGAATCGAAATGTGTCCATCAGTTGCAGTCCGGATTTCGACGTGGTCGGCTTTCTCCCTCTTTTGAGACGAGGCGCTCTCAGCAAGATGTGGAAGGACTCGAAAACAATCTCAAAAAAGACGAACATCAGGAGCACTTCCTCATAGTTTGAGGTATTATTGTCACAGATACTCCTCAGCTAGACTACAGGGTAGTTCAAGTGCCGAAACATGCCTGCATGCCTCCACTTGCACACATTTGGGACACAAGCAAAAAAGAAAAGGTGTGCGGTTTATGTGGATCGAACACATGACCTTCAGATCTTCAGTCTGACGCTCTCTAGAGAGATTGTTAGACAAATGTGCTGGAGTTTTTCAAGTTTTGCAACTTACCCCAACTGAGCTAAACCCGCGCTGATGAAATATTTGTTCCCACTCGTCACACTATGAAGTCGGAGCCTCGCACTTACTCACACCGGGCCGAAGAGGAACAAAGCGATTGAGCGACCCGAGTCCAGGCTGACCTTGCATCTAATTCATACCTAGTCATTGACTTTGCGTGGCACATAACATGATGAAGTACAACCGCTTCAGGAGTTCACCCACAAATGGTGATGCACTGAGGGACGAAACCCGAACTGCTAGAGGAGTTGCCACGACTGTAGTCGTGGTGTCGTGGACAAAGTATCTCTCTATGTGGAACTAGAAGCTAGCGCATGTATCAGACGTTGTATCGGCTTGTCTTAGACATTAAGCCCTGCTACGGACATTCGGTAGCTGGGCTAGGTACTGGTTGTTGCAATCCTGGTGAGCCGGTTGTGTACCAGTTGACCTTGAGGTCACTGTCTTATGCACAGGTTAGACCTGGGAGAAGAGCTCTTTACAGCTCCGCTATTTCGCCTGAATATTTCGACTCACAGGTTTTGCTTGCTCTTGGCGAGAACGAGAAAGGCTCTGAAACACAGAACTCCCAAGTGGTCCGTGCCCGAGCTGACGTCAGATGTCCAAGACTGACAACACAGCACTCAGCTGAGCTTCTTCTTCCGGCTAACCTTACCGACGGGAGCAGCCTCACTAACTAATCTTTACTCTTTTGCAACCATGTCTTCCCACGCCGTGCCCGAGGTGTTGATGAAAAAGGTGGACGAGTACGTCGACTCGCTCGCGCCGCAGATCCAGCCCCGCATCACGGCGGAGCTTGAGGTGTTTCAGCAGAAGACCATCGACAGCTTGGAGACGAAGGTCGTCGACGCCTTCCGCTCGCTGTTCAACAAGGACAAGGGCGGAGACGGCTCAAGAAGCCTAGACGACGTCGCTCCCGATTTCTACGGCGGCCAGTCGCTGCCGTTCGCCGACGAGATCGCCAAGTTGACGCGCAGCTTCAGCACCATCACCGACGAAGCGGGCGATGACCTGCGGGACATTTTCGACATCACTGAAGGCCGCGACGGTCCCGGCGAGAACAGGTCTCGTGGAGGAGGCCACTCCGACTCCTCCCAGGGAGCCAAGGGCTTCCTCTCCGCTGCCCTCAACGTCGTGCAAGACCATCTGGACAGCAACGCCAAAGTACCCGGTGGCCAGCGATTCGAGCTCGACGGGCTTCTAGGTGTACTCAGCGACACTGTCAAAGACGCCGCGCGCAACCCGGAGGAGAAGGCGCGCCTCATCAGCCCCGAGATCAAGGAGCAGGTCGGTGCCAAGTTGCGGGAGCAGCACGCGCCCATCGCGGAGCAGTTTACTCGCATTGCGTTGAACCACATCAAGCACTGGCTACGCGGCAACACGAGCACCAAGGATCTCGGCGACGGTGTCAAGGGGGAGATTGAAGACCAGGTCAAGGACCTGGTCAAAGGCCTTGGTGGCTTATTCGGAAACAAGAAGTCATCCAGCGAGGGATCGGCGAGAGGTTTTGGCCATCGGGATCAACATGGCGAGGAGGGGGAGAGAGAAAGCAGCGGCGGCTTCTCCAAGGTCATCAGCGACAAGCTCAGCACGGGTCTTGCTCGAGTCCACAGGAACGTCCGCCTCGAGTTCCGCAAGATTCTGGGCGGCATCGAGAAGCAGCTATTCGAGCTGCTCCCCGCCGCGTTCCAGCGCCCGCTCGAGAAGATCCTCGGCGGCAACCCCTTCGACACCCAACTCGACCGCGACGCGGCGCCCAACGCGGACCGCGGCTTCGGCGACGACATCAAGGCCAAGCTGGTCTCTAAGATCCGCGGCCTGGTGCGCAAGGTGCAGGAGACGCTGCGCGAGAGCATCCTGGGCGTCGTCAACGGTGGACACCGCAAGTTTGAGCGCGAGAGCTGGGTCTTGGTGCAGGGCATGGTCGAGCAGAAGGTGCACAAGTACTTGCCCAAGGTGAAAATCTCGGTGCCGGATGATATTGGCAATGAGGGTGTCAGTGTGGGAGCGCCGACGGCTAGTGCGCAGCTCGGTGGTGGGAACCAGTCTGTCTCTTCCTCGCACGGAGGCTATGCCCCTCCTCCTTCTCATGCTTCACAGGGAGGCTATGCCCCTCCTCCTTCCCATGATTCACAGGGAAGCTATCCTCCTCCTCCGTCTCACGCTTCACAGGAAAGCTATCCCCCTCCTCCTTCCCATGAGTTACAGGGAAGCTATCCCCCTCCTCCTTCCCATGAGTTACAGGGAAGCTATCCTCCTCCTCCGTCTCACGCTTCACAGGGAGGCTATGCTCCTCCCCCTTCTCATGAACAACACGATGGACAGACGCATGCTCAACAAGGATACAGTCCTCCTGAGCAATACCAACAGCACCAAGAGTACCGACCCGATGGCCAGCAACAACATCAGGAATACCGTCCCGAACAGCACCAGTCCCATCAGGAATATCGACCTGACCAGTACCAGCCGCCTCAGCAGCCTCAGTCTCAGCAATACCAGTCGAACCAGTCCCAGGGCTACCAGCAAGGCCAACACGGACAAAACCCGCAGTATTGAATACAGCACCAGGGGGATTTTGGAACTTGATGGAGGACGGGGGTCATGTCTAGGCATTAATTGCTAACCAGACCACACCACTCGTGCCCGAATGTATTAAGCGACTGGAGGTAGTCAACGTTAGTTAAATAAACGACCTCGATATGAGCATATGCATGCGCTGAGATCATTTTACAAGGACTGGGCAGGGAAGACTCAGCGAGTTTCGCAGAAGTGGCATGCTTGCCCTGTTTCCCTCCTCTTGCTTTCGGTAGCTGAAAACTCGGCAATGCGATAAGAACCCCACAATTGAGGAGTCGGGTTTCACATGAAAGCTGTCTTGCAATAATTTGCTGCTCCATCGGGAGCTGCGAATCAATGCTAACGTCCCGTCTTGCTATACCCGGCGGGTAATTATCAAGTATAGACGATATATAAGCTAGGGCTGTTGGCGATACGGCAAACTTCCATCAAAGGGCAGTTAGATTGGGTCGCAGTAACCAGCCGGCGAACGCCCTGGCGTACTACTTCGAGATAGTCTTTAGCTGATATAGTCTCACTGATTTCTTCCGGTATATCTTCGACATCGAGGTTGAATGTCTCCGGATACTTGTTGACTTCTTCTAGCTGGTGGAGAACATGTTCCTCAAAGTCTCGGGATCGATCCAGAAAGGATTCGGACCAAACCTAGCGCAAGTGTCAATATTTATAATAGAATCTATAGTATCAAAGCATCCCATTGAACCTTGATAGCCTGGTTTAGGGGAGATGATTACCTTGAAGATCTCTTCGTGGGGCTTTGTGAAACGGCTTTGTCCTGGCTGGAAGGAAGTCCTCTCCCTAAAGGCAATAATAAATCAGTCGGTGTTGATATAAATGATGCTTGATGTAGATGCACTCAACTTACACTAGATTCTTCCCTCTCATGTGGCAATTTGACCAACACTCCCATGTTAATAACATGATCGATACTCGGTCGTTGCCAGAACTTTGGTGTAAGGGTCTCATGAAGCAGATTCCTGGGGAAGGTCTGCCCAAGATCAGGCAATTGTCTTAGAATGCACTGTAAAGCACTGGTGTGGATTTCAGGGTTGACACTCTTCATGATCAATAACAGGTTCTCTCGGTCAACGCCCTCAAGCTTTCCAGGGACAAGAGGTAAGAGTATACAAGATGATTTCCGCCTAGCCTCTATAAACATCTCCGGTCTGGACCATATACTTGCCACAATGAGACCATAAGAATAGACATCGCTCTTTTTCCATTCAATGTCGCTATCACCATGGAGAACTTCAGGCGCACATCAAAGCTGGGTGACAAAGCCTGGTGCATGGTTTGTCTTTAACTGAGATGCGCCTCCAAAGTCTGTGAGCTTGGCGATAATCTGGCGTTCTGGGTCGGAATGCTGGAAAATGAGGATGTTGGGTTGCTCAGATAGATGCGGGTGACATAGGACCTCTAGCTCATGTAGGATGGCTTGATAGGTGCTAGAACGCGCGGAGCTCAGTTTTTGCTCCTGGCCATCAACACCGCTGGGCAACAGCTTCTGGGAAAATGTCTTGAGAGCTACAGAGGTTCCCTCAGGAACAACGTGAGCGCTTTCATCTCCTGTCTCATGGTGAATAACTGTTGCTGTGTAGCGGAAATTTTATCATCCGCGCGGACGTCACCACCAGGTGTCGTGAAAACTTCCCCGCTTCAACTCCACATCACGCACTTGGCGATCAAGCACAATCACAGCTCACATCTTTGCCAGGTAAGTCATGTTGCTGATTGTCAAAGGCCTCTCCTTCCGTCTCATGGTCCCATGCTAACGTCACCATCTCTAGCTAGCCACAATGCCCTCTCAGAACTCCACGCAAGGATCGGGAAACTAGAGCGGCAACAGCTCCAACACCAACCCCCCACCAACTAAGTACAGGTATATCAAGGATAATTGGGACAATCGAATGAACCAGAATAGGCAAAACACAGCTGAATCGCAATTGGACGTTTTTTACCTCGAACGTTGAGGTGGGTCGTATACCATTCTTCCCGTTTCTTCCAAGCCCCCATTCAAAAATGTTAATTACAATGCCCCTCATGCGGATGAAAGAGCTCGAGCGAGTGGATTTGGATTCCTGTCCAGGAAGTGGATGCGTGCTCCTTGGTCACGTGCTTCGAGACGCAAAGCCCGGTTCCCGTACGCTTACGTCTTGTCTCACTGTGGAGGGCTGAAGTACTCGTATGTACCTCCAGCTGCTCAAGATCGACGTGTCAGAGGCCGTCAAGGACTCGGCAACGAAATGGTAATTGTTTCGTTCCCGGGGCCATCGGACAGGACGCGCCTAAGACATTTTGTCGGGTTTTCGCTCTTCGCGCCGCTGGTCGACCAGTTTTGCGTCAGAAATACACCGTTCCTGCGAAGTTAGGAGCCTAACAATAGGTGGAATGGTTGGCCGTAGATGCGCACGCGTAGGTGTATGCTCCACTGGAAGCCATGCGCGGGCTGCGGCTGCGTCTGCGTTGCTGCCTGAGACACCTTCCGCCTAAGGCTGAATGCTCGACATCCGCTCAGCCTGTTTCTCCGGGAGTCTCGCGTCAACCACTCTCCCGCCAGTAATTCGACACCTCTTTCCCTTTGGAAGACGCAGGGAGTTTGATACCTTTGTTCAATTGGCAGATGTCAAGTCGCCGCGAGAAACCCGCATAGAACAGAACCGACCGCAGCCAATCGACTCCCAAGTCCGCATTCATCCTCTCGAAGACCTAGCCAACCCCCCCGCAATGGCTGCACAGATGACTACTAAGACTAGAAATCATAATGAATACACTGTGGGATGGGTCTGCGCTCTGTCCAAAGAGCAGACCGCGGCGACGGCCATGCTAGACCAGAGACATGCGGATCTCCCAAAGCCGTCGAACGACCCCAACACTTACACTCTTGGATCTGTTGGTGGGCATAGTGTTGTCATAGCTTGCCTGCCCAAAGGACTGATCGGCAACAATCCGGCAGTGACTGTTGCCGCCTGGATGGTCTCCACCTTTCCGTCTATTAGGTTCGGATTGATGGTTGGCATCGGCGGCGGTGTTCCACCCAAGGTCAGACTCGGCGATGTGGTCGTTAGCACACCGGTGGGCCAGTTTCCCGGCGTGGTCCAATGGGACTTCGGCAAGGCGAAAGAAGGCGGCAACTTCGAACGGACTGGGTCGCTGAACAACCCACCTACCTCGCTGCTTACGGCTTTGACAAAACTGGAGACGGAGCATGAGTTGAACGGGTCCAAGATACCAGAGTATCTAGACGAACTGAAAGAGAAATGGCCAAAACTGGTACCAAAGTATCTAAGGTCCGATTCACTTAGGGATGTGTTGTTTAGCATGAATTACGGCCATGCTGCTGAAAGCATGGATTGCGGCGCCATCCCTGGCCGTGAAGACGAAGAGGAGGGAGAAGAGAACTGCCGATTCTGCGATAAGACCCAAGTTATCAGGAGGAAACCCAGAGATATGCGTGTGCACTATGGCCTGATCGCATCTGGTAACCAGGTCATCAAGGACGCTACCTTCCGCGATGGACTCACCAAGGATCTTGGTGGTCATGTTCTCTGCGTTGAAATGGAAGCAGCGGGACTGGTGAATAACTTCCTGTGCATTGTCATCTGAGGAATTTGTGACTATGTAGATTTACATAAGAATAAAGACTGGTAGGAACATGCTGTAGCTATAGCTGCGGCGTTTGCGAAGGAACTTCTTCAATATATTCAGCTAGGTAATGTTAATAGAGAGCGCCTAGTGAGAGATATACTTAGCTAGGGTTAGTTATTTTGAAGTGAAGCTAGTAATAAAGTCTAATATTAGATGTAATTTATAATATAATATTTATAATTTATAAAAATACTATATATACTTGGGTAAAGTTAGATAGAAAGGAAGATATTAAGATTCTTAATTAGCTTATGCCTATTAACTATGGCCTATAATAAAGTAACTACCTTAGTAGATAGTAACTAGTAACTGGGAATTAGCTCCTTAAGTTAGAAGAGTTCCTAGGTTAGCTAGCTATAAGTAAGTAAACGCTATTCTACCTAGGTATACCTAGGGCTAGAAAGACAATCTTAATGTCAATTATAGTTAATTCCCTCAATTTAAAGTTTAATAATGACTTAGAGATTGATATTACATATATCTACTGTAACTTCCGGCGGCAATATGAGCAGAAGATTAATGCCTTGCTGGTAAGTGTGCTGAAGCAGCTGACTTAATGTCGGTCTGCCTTACTAGAGAGCGTCAAAAATCTCCACGACTAGCATAAGACCAAACGAACGCGGCTATCTCTTAATGAAATCTTAGGACTCCTTCAGTCTGTAGTGGTGATATATTTAAGAGTCTTCATTATCGTTAACGTACTTGATGAATGCTAAGCATCTAATAGATACTATATGAGGTTCCTCTTAGAGCTTTTTAACCTTTAGATAAGGTATAGGATAAACATTTTTATAACATTGAGATTTATACCTAAGATTATAGATTACTTTAAAACTAGCTTATTAATAGAGATTTATATAAGCTCTAATAATATAGTAAGATACTTAGAAGGTTATATAAGATAGCTACTATCTTTTATCTAGTAGGACTGATAGCTATAAGA